>NW_024121144.1:11775275-11876382 GCF_016745375.1 Pimephales promelas
CGTCCAATTTTCTAATACTATTATTTACGAAAACGAAATACAGCCATTTCTGATTTTTTTTCTTTTAAACAAAAAATCAAGTTGCACCCTGTTTTTAAATTTCATCCTTCATTCCGAAATAGAATAACGAATGAACGAAAAAATACACGGACCCATAATACATGTCCATGAATTAGTAAGTTGTAGAAACAAATTATTTATTTGTTGAAATGTCATTAACAAGTCTCTGTAATTAATATTTTGATTAAAAATGTAACATGATAAAATGAAAATTCTTTTTGGTATATTCTATTTAACAACACATTTAAAAACACATGTATAATTAAATACAAGCTTTTTACATTTTGTGAAAAAAATATGAGTGCTTGAACTTGCTTTTACAAAATTACTAACAACGGAGGTCTTTCATATGTTTATAGCTTCAAATATCTTTTTTTTTTCTTAAGGAGTCAGAGCAACAAAAAAAGTAGACTGCTATTAACTCTTTCCCCACCATTGATGGAATTTTCCATCACCTGAAAGAGTACAGCGATGTCCGGATCAAAACACAGGCGACAAAGAAGCAAACACAAGCGATAAATGCATTGCTTATTCACATGTAAAATAAAGCTATCATCAAACTGCTGAACGTTACTCAATGAAATGTTGGGCCTATGAAGAGGTATAGCACTGTGCAAGCTATGGAAGTAATCTACTCCGTCTGTTTTGATCGTTTTGAATCCGATCCAGACTTAGTCTTGCGATTTTCATTTAGTTTAAAATGTTCCCCATTCAAGTGTTTTAAAAAGGAAAGTATATGAAGCTACATTTATTGTTCCTTTGTAATTGCATGTTTAGCAAGGCCTATTCATTCCACAAAATATAAAACTTTTGTGAAAATGATCAAAGAGTTTAGGAAGTGAAATTGGATTCAGTTCTCATTCCAGTAAATATACCTTCAACCTGAGAACAGAAGCAGGGCCCACTGTGCACCAGCAGCCAATCAGAGCCCCAGGACACCATAACAGCAGCCAATCAGTGCCCTGGCACAGCACGTATCCTAAAAGAACACTGCCAGTGGGATATCACACTGCAACAAAAGCTAAGCCATATCTCTCCGCGCTGTACAAAGACCGACCCTGGAAACACAGCAAAAACATTGTTTAAGGCTCACTAGGGAGTGACTGGCTTTTCCCTGCATGAGCCGTCCATCTTTTTTCACATCCTCTACCTCAGTACTGTGAGTGGATCAATTGTCAGGTAAATGTTGGTTTGCAGTATACCAATATGGGATGCTCTACTCCCATGCTTTGTGCTAATTAGATCCATTTAGAGAGGAGAGGAAGATGAAGTGTTTATTGTTTTCTGTCTCTCCTTTGGGTTTGTTCAGTTAATTCAAAAGTTTACGGCTCAATAAACAACACAAGCACAGAGAAACAAGGCCCTAAACCTGCTCTGAGGAAAGAAGTGTGTTTTACGGCATCAAAGGTCACAAAGTAAGCCTCCGGGAGTCAACTTACTGTACAGCTTCACAAGAAGTTTGACAACTTTTTCTTCACTGTTAGGCTGAATTACTAGGCTACCGCTCGGATTTCACTTAGACCATCAAATCATTAATTCATATCTGAAAGCTCCTAATGCAGTTCATACATGCATATTTATGAGATGAGCTTCTCGTGTACAGTGTGTGTATATTTAAATATCATGTTAAATTGAATCAAAATAAAACCTTTGAAATGTCTTTATATATTTAAAGGTGAAGAGTATACTTCAGGGGTCTCAAACTACCAGCCTGCACCAATACTAGTTTATCGTGTGTATGGTTCAGGTCTTCCTTACATTGTAAAACATTACATTTTTGTCATTTTTTTGTTGTGGGGACAATTTCAGTTCCCAGCTTATTGTTTTTGTTTTAAAGGATTTTTTTTCTGTAAGGGTTAGGGGAAAGAATATAAAGTTTGTGCAGTATAAAAATCATTGTCCATGGAGAACCCTCATAAAACACAAACACCCAACGTGTCTCTGTGTTTTAATACAAAACCTGGCAAGTGGCCACCTGACTGCCCTATGGTCTTTAAAAGGACTCCACTTTTTTGGGGAATTGGCTCATTTTACAACTCCCCCAGAGTTGAACTGTTGAGTTTTACCGTTATTGAATCCATTCAGCCGATCTCCGGTTCTGGCGGTACCACTTTTAGCATAGCTTAGCATACATCATTGAAGTGCACAAGACCATTAGCATTTCTCCCCCCAAAAAATGACCAAAGTGTTTCGATATTTTTCCTATTTAAAACTTGACTCTTCTGTAGTTACATTGTGCATTAAGACCAACAGAAAATATAAAGTTGCGATTTTCTAGGCTGATATGACTAGGAACTATCCTCTCATTCCTGCGTAATAATCAGGAAACTTCACTGTCGTACCATGAGTGCAGCAGGCGTAATGTTATGACGCAGCGCCTGAAAATAGTGCCCAGCTTCCAATGTGACCGGGACTAAATTTGTGTAGTCATCGCGCCTGCTGCACTCGTGGTACGGCAGTGAAGTTTCTTGATTCTTATGCAGGAATGAGAGGATAGTTCCCTGCATATCAGCCTTGAAAATCGCAACTTTACATTTTCCGTCTGTCTTAGTGCACAATGTAACTACAGAAGAGTCAAGTTTTAAATGGGAAAAATATCGAAACACTTTGGTCATTTTTTGGGGGGAAATGCTAATGGTCTTGTGCACTTCAATGATGTATGCTAAGCTATGCTAAAAGTGGTACCACCAGAAACGGAGATCGGCTGAATGGATTCAATAACGGCAAAACTCAACAGTTTAACTCTGGGGGAGTTGTAAAATGAGTGTATTTCCAAAAAAAGTGGAGTACACAAACAGACCCACACATGTATACACTTTTCTTGTAAAATCATATCTTGTATATAGTTAAAAATATTAACCTAAAAAAATACCTTTAAATTAATAAAATACTAAAGAAAGTCCAGAATGTGTAACACAATGTTTGCCTGCTGAGTTACCTATATTTTGCACTTATGCTGGTGTGTGTGACTGGATCAAACTGAGGCGTTTGGGTTTTCCTAGTACATCATCTTTTATCTTTATCTCAGATTTCTATGCGATTGAAGCAAAAGATCACACAAAAATTGACATTCCGTCATTACTTTATGTACTCTAATTTTGCTCCAAACCTGTATGTAGTTATTTTTGTTCATGGAACGATTATTCCAAAAATTACCTTTTTTTTAGGCTGGATCAAACTAATGCACATGCGCAGTGGAAGAGCAGGTCTGACTGTTTCTATAGGAACCGGAGCTTCTAACGGCAGCTGCAGTGACATGATGACTTTACCGATTGTCTCTTATTTAGAAGACGGGACTTATTTCACCATGTTGAGCATTGCACTTTTCCCCCATTCAATACAATACGAGTGACAAGTCTTGTGTAATTCTATACTCTTTGTCGGTATTCGCCACATCCCCATAAAAGTCCATAGAACTGCTGCGCTATATATTCCAGTTCTAAAGTCATAGCTTTTATCTTTTGTGTTTCACACAAAAATAACTGGAAATTAAATGAACATGAACAATAGTGAACTATTCCTTAGAATCATCTTTAATAACTATTAATAACCTCTTACCTGTCAAATTTGACACATTTTGGTTTGTTGAGTCTTTATGGGTACAAATGAGCAAAATGAAACTCTTTCAACATTTTTTTTTACATTTTTCTCTCAATTTTTTCCCCCCTTCTGTTCAGTTACGTGTGAGAGCGAGTACTAAGGTAGCCATTTGGAGCTTAGCAATCGATGGCGTTTCGTGTGTGAGTGATGGTGGGGGTTTGCCGCAGGGTTAAATACCGCAGGCTAACGCTCACATCCGCCAGCCTCGAGCTCTGAGGCGGTGGGGAGAGGAGCAGCAGAGGAAGCCCAGATCTGTGAGAGATATGTGGCATCAAGAGCTGAATGATTACAGGGCACAGGATCAGGGTCTGTGTGGCTGTTTTGTATGGTCAGCACTAACACTTATTTACATCCAAAGCGTTTCTTCACCTATCATCATACAGCTCAGCCAAAACTCTACGATAGCGAAAGGTGAATGTGTGTGCATGTGCTTTAACCCTGCATGAGAGAGAGAGAGAGAGAGAGAGAGAGCGCAGGAGCCTCTTTCATCTGTTTATGTCTCATTAATACAGCCCCAGTGACAGAGCTAATCGCAACATGCCACAGATAACAAATGTAAGGGCATTGCTTCATGAGAAGAGATGTGACAGCGTCGTAAGTAGACTGAATGGAAGCCTTCATTGACCATGGCTTGGAGAAATGCACTGTAATTATACTCGGTGCTCATAATGGGAGATCATGTCCAAGCTATAAAGACTGATGTTTCTTGGTAGCCTGACCCGTTACATCTCCCCCTGCTGGCATTGCAGGGATTCATCAGGACAGCTGGAGAAAAGCTGGTGTGAAAATCTCCAAATTAAATGAAAGTGTTCCCGTTGAGAGAGTGGATGCGGAGACATTGCCGAGGCTGATAGTCTATTTACTAGATATGCACTGGAAACTTCCTTTCAGGCTCGATTCAAAAGAGCAAGACCTTTGTGAGAACCCTGTTGTTCCCTGCTTGAGTACTCTGTGGTCTATCATCCTTCGCTTTGTGCTCAGATTTACACTCTATTCTTGTATTTAAGGGCAGCGTATATACAACTCACTATAGAAGAAGCATTGCTATTCCCTTCACGAGGCTGGAATGATCCTATCCTCCAGTAAAACCCAAACTAGTCTGCAGGGTCGCTTTCTGCATCCTTAATGACTGGCTTTTTGATTCACCTGTCATTCAAGTGCTTAAGACAGGCCAGTCCAGGACTTTACCTGCATTAAGGCTAGGAGAATTGTTCGGTGCCCTGTTCATTTGTATTAAGCCGCTTTAAGTGCATTAAATGCGATGAAGTGGGCTGGCTCTGATAGAGATCTCGGCATACCGACTCGCTCCAAAGGAGGAAGATTAAGGTGCAGTTAGTTAGCGCAGTCCTTCATGGCCTGGTGGTAAAGACCTCTGCTGGAACTGCAATCTAAAATGTTGTTTTAACCACGATTATATCTGACGCCCAATGAGAGTGAGCTTTATTGTGATTTGACCAATTTTGTGAGTGGTTTTGCAATACACTTTATTCTGCCGTGGCAGAGATACACTGGCAAATAGGGTCTCTTTCAATTCATGAGTGTGAATTTGAATTGATTTGACCCACATAAAGATGAACTGGAATTTGATTACTAATTCTGATATGTTTGCTGAACTGCCAACACTGCATTCTAGGAATGGACCAATGGGGCACAAAAATGAAATGTATAACTATAATATATTAATAATTTAATAAAATGAATCTTATAGTCTAAAATGTACATATAAAATATAAAAATTATATAAAATATTATTTAAAAAAATATTTGATGTTAAATAGTATATGAATTTAAAGAAGTAGTTCACTTTAAAAAAAAAACTTTGATAATTTACTCACCCCCATGTCATCCAAGATATCCAAGTCATTCTTCTGTCAAAAAGAAATTAAGGTTTTTGATGAAAACATACCAGGATTTTTCTCCATATAAAGGACTTCAATGGGAACCAAATGGTTCAAAGGCGACCATTTGAGCTTATTAAACTTAAACTTTGTTTTTTTGTTTTTTTTTAATTAGCCATCGTTTCGCTTGATAAGACCCTTATTCATCATCTGAAATTGTTTAAAGCCCTTTGAACAGATTGCATTTTGCACTGAAACTGTCTTTTGGACCTTGAACCGTTTGGTTCCCATTGAAGTCCATTATATGGAGAAAAATCCTGGAATGTTTTCATCAAAAACCTTAATTTCTTTTTGACTGAAGAAAGAATGACATGGATATCTTGGATGACATGAGGGTGAGTAAATTATCAGCAAAGTTTTTTTTTTTTTTTTAATGAACTACTCCTTTAATACAAGATACAATGTGAAATTTCAAAAACTTAAACAACTTTTAGTTAAAAATTTGGTTTTGTCTGCAACTTTTGTTTTATGCCTCTATTCAAATTTAGGAACTGAATTAGAATTTAAAAGGCATTAAAAATTCAGTTCTGAGTGGCGCACAAGCTAGCAGTCAAAATAGCTGTTGAAGAAGCCAACTGTGTCGCTGTAAACTCCCTTATGTTGACAGTAAATATAACGGTGACATTTTTTTATAAACAGAAAAATGTGCACAGAGCCACACAAGAATCTCCAGCGCTGCTGTCTAAACATGCCTAAGATGCACAAGGTATGGTGCGACTGGAATGAACGCAGTCAACATTGATAAAAGGAGCTGCACCTGTACCATCATTCTGTTAGCTGCCAATTCCCAAAATAACACCCGAACAAGCTCGAAACAATGTGAGGAGAATAAGAAAACACCTAATTCCTTTTTAGCAGAAAGGCCCAGGTATCTCCCTAGCAGATGCAGGCATTTTGTGTCTAATGCATGCGCCTGCTGTCTGGCACAGCTTGCCACTTGTTGCTGCCAAGCATTGAGTCGTGTTCTCCGTGATTACAGCACTGTCTCCACCAATTCAATCACTGGACTCCATATCCAGCTGTCCACACGTGAGGCAGCTGCAAACGCTGATGGAGAACATCACGTTACATTTAGCTTCGGCCGCATTGTTGTTTGCTGACTGGAGCGAACTGACTGTTCAGAGACACGGAGAGAACATTGGAACTGTCCATGACAGTTGTCCTTGAGATGATTGAGAATAATATCTGGAAATAAATCTGTTTATCGCTGCAGAGGATTCGAGGAAAAACCCCAGACGGGCTTGAAGTCGTTTCTTAGATTTACTTGAGCCATTGATATGGCATTAAACATAAATCAAAACAGGCTCCGCTAATGAGCTGAAATTTAAAGTAGATCACACTCAGAGAAAACACAATATGAATGACACTGATTGACTCCTCTGCAGTTGGGCATCACATTTATTAAAATGGTACGACATTTTTAGATCCCTGATGTTCGTTTATTGCCGACGGTTGCCTTGGATTTAATAAATTACAATCTATTACACGCCATCATGCCTGTTAGCGGGACTTAAATCAGTTGAAAGTTCAGCAGTAGTTACACTGTAAAAAATTTCTTGTCAAATTAACAGTAACTTACTGGCAACAATTATCCAGTACTTGCTGTATTTCATTTAACAGTAAAATTACCGTAACACTAACTACAGTACTGTTAAGCATACTGCAAATTAAATAACATTATTTTACTGTAATTTCTTACCATATTAAAGTACAGAATTACACTGTTAATTTTTAATAATACTGTATAGTATGAAATGTTATTGTATTTATTTTATAGTGCTACTGTGTAACCTGTAGAAAATTCGTAGAAATATTATTTTAACTGTTAATGGGAAATAGAAAAAAGAACAATTGAAGCTTTAACTGCACAAGGTTTATTGTGTATTTTCAAACACATTAGTACATTTACATAATATACATTTAAATACATTAATACAATTAAATACATTAATAATAAAAATGTAATATAATACAATAAAAATCATGCATGACAATCATGAACAATTATGCATAAATACATGCAAAAATTATCATGAACAGGTAAAATAGAAAAGATTAAAGGGGTGCTATCTGATCAATCTATTAGAAAGATAGTTCATAACAACTCATCCACCCATTCCCTGCTGGGGTAAAACAGCTTAAACTAGTCTAAGATTGTCTATTGGTTTGAGATAGACTGTCTAACTGGTCACAGTTGCTGATTTTAAAGGGTTTTTGGCTGCTTTCTATCTAAGGGACCAGATTTGCAGGGCTGGGAGACACATATAAACTTATAAACTATAAAAGCTTTGACGAGTAAACCACCAATCCAGATGAGTATTACAAAATGACAAGTTATCCAGTGTCCTTTTAAAAAAAAAACTAAAACACAAAACAACCTCATCATGCACATGTGCCATGAAAAACTTGCATTACGGTATCAATAATTATTTATATGCAGACTTATGTTCTAACTTTTGAAATAAGAAGTTTTCTATCCAAGCTTTTATGCAATTAAACCTTAAACTGTACAGTAACGTTTATTTTCACACAACAATTCTAAACAACTTGCAGATAGACAAAATTCACAGATGGATAAAAATCCGTTTAAAATGTTCTCAGTGGGTCAGTACTGGACCAAGGTAAACGTTAGTAGTTAGATAAATAGAATAATTAAATTAGATTAGATTTACAATTCATCGGTCGTCAAGATGGATAGGGGTCTTCACAGCTCACACCTGTGGAAAAGGAGAACAGACAAGACAGTTAAAATATAGTACGTTTTTGTTGTTGTTTTGGCTAAACAGCAAAAACAGACAAAATGATGTCTAAAGTGTAATTCACTTAATACTAAAATCTTGTTTGTTGGACTGTTGTTTAAAATCAATTCATTTACGATCACGTGAAAACGTAGGCTAAATCTTGCTTGTGTGATACTAAGTTACATGACTTAAAAAAAGCTTGACAAGGCATCGTTCCCTTCAAATGAGTACATGTCAGTTTACACATAGTAAAAAAAACAATGATATTATAGCCGACAATACTGTAGTATGCAGTGAATGGTTCCTACCGGAACACCCCCAGGCAGTTTGTGTAGTTGGTATGACCCGGGTTTTTTTTGTTGTTGTTGATTCTAAGTTCGCTAGTAAAGTGTTCAACACCAGGCTAACTCCCTCGTGTATGTGTCGTTAATGATAACCAAAGATTAACAAAGACCACAACAAATACTGTAAATGTCACACATAGCTTTGTATTTTGGACAAAAATACACCTTGGGCGCTTTCCGCGGTCCAACTTTATCACTGAGGTAACGTTAAGTTAACGTTGAACGCCAGGTCAGGATTTAACTTACACGAAAATAAGCGTGAAAAAATCAATAAGAGGAATCGGCACTTTAATTTTATAACAATAAATCCGAATCCTAACCTTGGATGTCCGATTTCAGGATACATTTATCGATTATCAATTCCTAACCCCTGTAAGTCATAAAATAATGAACGTGCAGGCGCTTCCACCGACTTAACGTGGTAAATAACAAAATGATTAGACCATTTTGACCGTATAAGAGGTTACATATGAAATATATGTTAATAAAATCACATTTAATCAAGTAAGGCTATCAACATAAAAGAAATCCGCGTCTGACTTATACATACAGACGTTATAGAACATTCCGCGGCCACTTCTTTCTAACGTTAATCTGTTAACATATGGTTTGCATAAAAATATGAATTACTAACCAGATGTATGGCGAAAACGTTGCCGACCGACAGCGACGCGATGCACGGCCTGCGTGATCTTACAGAGGGAAGGGAACTGAAGAAGAGTCGAGTTCTTCATAAAATGGCAGCTTGTTGTGGTTATATTTTTCGCGGTCATTTCGTACTAATGTATTTGAATTTACAGTAACATCCCAAATGACTACATTGAAGAGTAGCCTATTAAAATGTCTAGAATAGATTAAATTGAATATAGAAATCGTGGTCAGCTATTCTAAATAACTTTAAAGTTATTAGCTAGAATCCGTATGCATACACATTATAAGAATTATTACTTACCAGATGAAGAAGTTGCAGGTCGGCAGAAAAGACAGCAGCACCACTGACACGACAGAGAAACTCTTCCAAAGTCAAATATGCTCTCATGCACACCCCACTGACATAAATTATGTCATAAATTATGACTGTTAATGGTCAACCAGTGCTACATTTTTATTTTAAATGTAAGAATAACATTAGTAGGCTAGCAATTTTACCCGTGGAACTGTGTGTGGTGTTTTTCGCGGTCAATGCACTGCTGTATTTAGATTAACAGTAACTGATAATTTCCCAGAATGCATTGCAATTCTACAGTAACATACTGTCAACTGTGTGCACAGTACATAACTGTTGAAAAAACAATTTAATACTGTGAAAACAACTAAATCTACTGTAACTTACTGTACATAGATTATACAGTAAGAAACTGTTGAGAAAAACAGTATAATCCTGTGAAAACAACAGAAATCATTTACAGTGTACAAATTGGAACTAATTGTCTAGCATAAAAATGCATGACACATTTGCATCAGATTGTTGGGGAAAATGACGATTTACAAGAAAGACAGACTCGATGTAGCAATTTTAATGAATATTTGCAAGTCTCTAAGGGGCCTTGCCAAGATCTCGGTCTTGAACTCATGGGAACTGAGAATTGTCAGGGCTGTAAATTATGATTTTAGACGGTATGGGGGGAATGTAATTATGTGTGGGAGTTTTTTCCAATTACATTTTGTGATGATTCCTTTAAGGCATGCTAATGTTTGGGAAGTGTATGACAATACTGTTGTATTCAGAAGAGAGCATTGTAGGAAAGACAGTGTCAATATGAGAATCCAGAATCACCCGTCATTTAACACGTTCATTTGCAGATGAATGAAAGCTGATAATTGAATGAAAGCTCCATAAAGATATATCTCAAGTTTATTTTTGGACATCACTGTTGAACATGCTGCAAATGGCATAATGGAGGTCTTTATTGTAGAGCTAGCTTGACAAGATAACAACCTGTCAAAACACAGGCAGCCAAACACATATCTGTCTCAAGCACAGTCAATGTTTTTTTGTTGTTGTTGTTGTTGTTGTTGTTTCTCGTCTTTGTTTTTCAATGCTTTTTCAAGATTGCTTTTTCACGCTTTTTCAACATCCATTCATCCATCCATCCCACTTTTCACTTCATCGTCTTGTCATCCATCCATCGATCCATCCCACTTTTCACTTCATTGCGTTATCATCCATCCATCCATCATCCCACTTTTCACTTCATTGCGTTGTTATCCATCCATCTATCCATCCATCCATCATCCCACTTTTCACTCCATTGCATCATCCATCCATCCATCCCACTTTTCACTTCATTGCGTTATCATCCATCCATCCATCCATCTCTCCATCCATCCATCCATCCATCCATCCATCCATCCATACATCCATACATCCCACTTTTCACTTCATTGCATTGTCATCCATCCATCCATCCATCCATCATCCCACTTTTCACTCCATTGCATCATCCATCCATCCCACTTTTCACTTCATTGCGTTATCATCCATCCAGCCATCCATCCATCCATCCATCCATACATCCATACATCCCACTTTTCACTTTATTGCATTGTCATCCATCCATCCATCCATCCATCATCCCAGTTTTCACTCCATTGCATCATCCATCCATCCATCCATCCCACTTTTTACTTCATTGTGTCAATCCATCCATCCATTCATCATCCCAATTTTCACTTCATTGCGTCATCATCCATCCATCCATCCATCCCTCTTTTCACTTCATTGCTTCGTCATCAATCCAATCATCCCACTTTTCACTTCATTGCATGACCATCCATCCATCCATCCATTTCGTCGTCATCCATCCATGACACTTTTCACTTTATTGCGTCGTCATCCATCCACCCATCCCACTTTTCACTTCATTGCATCGTCATTCATCCATCCATCCCACTTTTCACTTCATTTTGTCGTCATACATCCACCCATCCCACTTTTCACTTCATTTTGTCGTCATCCATCCACCCATCCCACTTTTCACTTCATTTTGTCGTCATAGATCCACCCATCCCACTTTTCACTTCATTTTGTCGTCATCCATCCACCCATCCCACTTTTCACTTCATTGCATTGTCATTCATCCATCCATCCCACTTTTCACTTCATTGCGTCGTGATCCATCCACCCATCCCGCTTTTCACTTCATTTCGTCGTCATCCATCCATGACACTTTTCACTTTATTGCGCCGTCATACATCCACCCACCCCATTTTTCACTTCATTGCATCGTCATTCATCCATCCATCCCACTTTTCACTTCATTGCCTTGTGATCCATCCACCCATACCACTTTTCACATCATTGCGTCGTCATCCATCCACTTTTCACTTCGTTGTGTCGTCATGCCCTGATAGGACAATGTGTTACACCACATGTCTCACCAAGAAAGAGAGAAAAAACCCTGCATGTTATCAACATAGGACTTGAGTGCTGAAGGCATGTGTATCTTTGAAGCCCGGGTAAACATGATCAATGATGTCCATTAACCGCACAATAACCTTTCTCATCTCGGAGGATGTGTCGGCTTCACTTGACATTGACAGTGTTGAGATTAAGAGGTTGCGAGCTGTAGCTGAAGGAGAAGAACATCCATATTTCTACCACCAGCGACCTCCCAAAGAAAAATGGAGCATCTTTGACTTTGTAATCAAAATCAAGCCCAATATCGACTTTACATCAGAAGCTTCCTGCACTCACAGTGTCCATTATGAACAGTCTCCTGCTCTCTTCCAAAAGTAAAGGAAAAGACCAATATCTCACCCATCCTCAGCTGTATCTTTGCACTATGTCCTAATTTAAGCATAAACTTTTAACATGTTTCAGACAAGAAAAATACAATTACATCCATCTCTAAAAGTCTAAAACAGGTCGAGAATCTGCAATAATTACTCAAGTAAATGCTTTTCATTGCGTTTTGCAATGCAATTGTGGTGAAAAACTGACTGAGGATTTGAAGTTCCAATCATTAGCTCGATTTCCATGAACATTAACTGTAATTTTCCCAGGACAATCTTAAAGCATTAATGACATTCATAAAAGAATAAATGAAAATCTGAACTGCAGCTTAGATCTCAGGGACGTGTAACTAGGCTTTGCTTTTAGGAGGGAGGGACATCTCTGAAATCACTGCCGTCTTGTGGTATGCAAGCACACATTAGATGTGCTCTTTATCAAGCTCATTAATCTCAGAGATGCACTTGTTTTAATTAATATAAGCTCCTGTGCTGTTATAAATACTAGAGGAAACAGGGGCTCGGAGGCCTGCCCACAAAAAGAGTTGTCAGCACACACCAGGATTAGATCATTACCAAAGCTGTAAAGTTCTCTCTCTCTCTCTTTCAGATAAATAAATATATAATGGGTTCAATCCTGAAAAAATGGAATGCATTTAGCAGCTTTGCATCCCGTGTGCAATGATTTCCTGGGTTGGCAAATGCAACAAATCATATAAAGTAATACAGCGATCCAGCTCGTCGGTTCAGCTGCAGTTCACCCCAGTGATCCCGGCCTCAATCCAGACATCTCATGAGATAAATTTGGCCATATTTTAGTGAAGTGGCCTCTCCTCAGTCACTGCAGCAGTTGCCATGGCGATAGGGTGCCTGTGGATTCCACATGCAATACATTCGTGTCATACTGGTGGTAACCGCAATTAACAAGTGAGAGGAAATGTATTGATGCCATTTCATACTTCTCAAGCCCCTGACTAACCGAAAATGTATTTCTCTACTTTTTATGTGAAATTACTAATGCCAGGATATTAACATTGTAAAGTGTTATTTACGGCTGAAAACACGTGCAAAGCTAGACTTGTGTAGCCAGACTGTGACTCATGGTGATTTAATAATTGAAATCAATTACGGCACTGCAATATATTGGTGTGGAAATGGCATGTAAACTTCTTTAAACATTTAAAAAAGCATGGATCTGTCCATCTAAAAATGTAATTACAGACAATTTTTACAAAAATTACTTGTGTATCAAGTAAAAACAATATTTTCATTTATCTTACAATTGTTTTTTCATATTACAAATGCAATTATGTAAACGTTTTTACAATATTTATATATAATAATAGCTTCAATATTAGCCATAGCAAAACAGGGAGTCTATCATTTTTTTTTTTTTTTAATCATTTCCTTTTTTTGTCATTTCCACCACAGAATACTCAATACATCACTTGTGAAGTAGTGGTAATGTCACTGTGGGGGGGATTTTCATCACTTTTAGAAATAATGATAGAATTATTCTGTGATATTTGTACATGTTCATTGTTAGTGGAGTCTAAACGGCAAGAGAGTTTATTTTCTAGAAGAAATAATTTTTCACAGGGACAAAGCGTCCAGATTTGAAGAAACAATCAACTTGAAAAAGAAAGCATAATTTATTGTAATGCAAAACTCTGATTATCTTTTAAAGATTTAATTCTAACCTGGCAAACTTTGGACCAATTCAAAACGATGTGTCCTGGAAGTTATGTAAACCCAGCCAATCAGATTAGTCCTTCAGAGACTATTGTAAAGCAAAAAGAAGAGCAATAAGGAGAGAAACTGAAAAGATAAATAAAACACAGACAGAATTTTTCTCCATGAGCACCTGTGCCTCTACAATATCATAAACACATTTACTTATTTGTTGACTGGGGGAAGTCAAGAGGCACCCACCCACCCAGCCAACCAAACCAACAAAACCTATCACTGCCTGACTCACGCAATTACATGCAAGACTTCCTTCATTCTCAACATCAGTCAGCAGATAACAAGTTTTATCTCAAGCGCTGGCAGAAGTTTTCCCCCCGTCTAGAATTCGACATCTGTACTGACACAATTAGACTGAGTTCGGGACTATTCGTACGCCGGCTTGATTAAATCTGGCTTGCTGAAAATAGGGCCTGGCAGAGGTACATCGTACATCCGAAACACACCCGCCATCCTTTATAAATCAGATTGAGACCTCTTTAACCCACTGAGAGATGCCTGCTTGACCCCGACAGATACCTATTGGTTCAGTTGGCGTGAGATAACGAGCATGTGGGCGCGGGTCGATGGAGACAATGATGCCGCGGAATCGGGCACCCCTGCAAACACGCGGCACCCAGGACAGGTGCCCGGGCCGTTACCGGCGAATGTGCTCCGTATGCGGCAAAGTGATATTGATTGAGCTTCACTCTGCCATTTAGTGGTTCATTGAACAAGTATGAAAATAAATATGGCCTTTTGTTTATACACGTCATTCATTAATATTCCGCAAGGGAGCGGGGGTAAATGACTTTACCCAGGGTGGCGGCAGGCAGACACCAGCCGTCTGTCTGTGTTAGGCTTTATTTCACTTCAGTGGGTGAGAAGAAAATACAATGACAGCCTTAGGTATCTGCCCGATAACAGGGGGAACAGTCAATTTTTGTTTGGACGGAGGGTTTGCCAAGCTCCGTAACATGATCTCCCACACAAATTAATCCGCCGTGGTTTCATGATGGTTCTGGCAAGGCAGGGAAATTGAGCTGTGCTGTAAAAAAGTATCTGTTTGAGTCCACACGCAGCGTAAAAGCAAGCTGATTGAGTTGGTCGGAGTCCAGATAGTCCAACGCACACATCGACAGGAAGATCCCCCCGGGATGAGAATCTCTGATGCAGTGGTTAGTGGTAAATAAAAATAACAGAGTGTGTGTGTGTGTGATGATTATGTGTGTAGTTTCACTAGTGTTTGTGGATGTGATAAGGTATTCATTCAGGCTGTCTACTCCACTGGATCTTACAGTACAGATGTTTCCTCTTGACATGAGTTTACAGTGGCTCACTTGAGTGCGTCTTGCATAACGCTGTTTGAAGATTCACTCTTACTCACTCACACACCAATGCATGCAAGCACGCAAATGGCACATGTTGTGAGATGTGTTTGCGTGCCCAGTGCACTCTTGCTCCACTTGATTTCTGTTTTGGTCTGCTCTGCTTGAGTCTGTGGTTGGCCTTTATGTATTTTTGGGGAAAAGGAAAATGCATTTACGGTCTGAGACAACAACTTTTGTACTTTTATAATTTAATACAATTTTGTGCATTACAAATTGTATTAATAGCTTCACAATATTTCAGAGTTATGTTTTAAGAATATACACTACCAAGTCTCTTCTGCTCACAAATGCTGAACTATTTTCTATTTGAACATATTTTAAAATGTAACTTATTCCCGTGATCACAAAACTGAATTTTCAGCACCATTAGTCCAGTCTTCAGTGTCACATGATCCTTCAGATATCATTCTAATATTCTGATTTGCTGCTTTAGAAACAACGTAATATCCATGTTAAAACAGCTCTGCTACTTAATTTGTAAACCATTATACATTTTTTTTTTCAAGATTCTTTGACGAATAAAGATTTATTCAAAAGAACAGAATTTATTCGAAACTGAAATCTTTTTAACATAAGTGTTTTTACTGGCACTTTTGATTTAATAGGTCCTTTCTGTTATTCATTATTAAACTTGAACAATGTACTGTATAAGAATACACTCACACACACATAGGCTACACTGTAAAAAATATATTTTCAAGATTTCTTATCACGACATTTTTTCTTTTGTCAAATCAACTTAAATAATTTATGTAGTTCAGATAACTTCTTATTTTGAGTTTCTGATGGTTAAATCAATCTCCTTCATTGTATTAACTCACGTTTTCCAGTTCAATCAACTTCAAATTTTAAGGCAACCAGGTTAATTTTTTAAGTTAAACCAACAATATTTTTTTACAGTGTAGTAAAGAAAGTTACATTTAACTTGAACTATGCCATGCATATTTTAAAATTATAAATGTAGTGTATAACACGGAATTAAAAAAAAAAAAAAAAAAAATATATATATATATATATATATATATATATGAAGAGTTCAGATGCAAAAGCCTCTAAATGCCATTTAAAATTTTCTTCTAAAATGATCATTTTTATCAAGCTTGTATATTTAAGTTCAGTAATTTCACTTAAATGGCAATGAAGATTTCCTATTAATTGTCATTTAAGTGAAATTACTAAACTTAAATATACAAGCTTGATAAAATTAGTCATTTTAGAAGAAAATTTCAAATGGCATTTAGAGTCTTTTGCATCTGAACTCTTCATATATATATATATATATATATATATACTGTATATATATACTCCGCTTCGCGTCATGCCTAACAACGCCATTACTTATTCACGATACAGCACAGCCTCTCGTACCTTATTGCTTACTCAAATAACTGTGTTTTTATATATATATATATATATATATACACTGTAAAAAATATTTTCAAGATTTATCACAACATTTTTTTTCTTTTGTCAAATCAACTTAAATAATGTATTTAGTTGAGAACTTATTATTTTGAGTTTCTGATCCTTATTATCTTTTCCAGCTCAATCAACTTCAAATTTTAAGGCAACCATGTTACTTATTTTTTTAAATTAAACCAACAATATTTTTTTACAGTGTATAAACACTTATCAAATTATTAATACAATCTATTTACTGTTATTGTGTAGTGATTTTCTGCAGTTTCTCTCCATTTTTGCCATATTTTTACAGCTCATAAAAGTGTTTAAGTGTGTGACTGCATGCGTGTTGGACCTCTAAATAAATTCCCCTCAAAGCCAAAGCAGAGCCATCGGTGAGTGTGACATTAAATTCTCACATACACCATCTCTGAATCCCACACAACGTCTGAACACACCAAATCTCCATCTGACAGACCGACTGTGCTAAAATATAATTATATTTATCTTTATGTAATTTGAAATGATCACATTCATTAAAAATCAGCACACTTGTATGCGAAAAACAACATATGCTGGTGACCAGACCTATACGGTCAGTCTTTCCAGCCAGATGCTGTATGCAGGAGGTGTGATGTGTCTTAAGTTAGGACATTCTGTCTTTCACAAATAAACATGAGTGAGATAGTAAAAGTGCCTTGTAAATAAATGAACTGCATTTTCACAAAAGCTTTATGATATGAATATACTTTTCCTATAGGGCCATTTACAGAATAACACGATGTAGGCCATGAAAGTCAATTTCGCAAAACAGTGCTCCTCATGGAATGGTTTAGTTCAGAGACTGCAAATCTGAAGTATAGTCAGTTAAGTATGCTAAGCTACAAGTGCAGAATATACATCAGGAGTCCAATTTGGTTTTATTTATTGCTATTGCGCTCTTAACTGCTGTTCGAGGATGTTTATTGTTGCAGTACCATTAATGGCCATAATACCACTTGATGGTTTCGATTTTTCACCAGCATCCTTATACAACCCACAGCATGCGTTCTGCAGAGTTAATAGCGCCCCACTCAGGTCTGCAGACTTGGCCTGGAGCCCATTGGTCGGCCTCAGCAGAGCTCGGGCATCACCACAGTGCGGCAGCCTGCCAATGGCCGTCGATCTCTGGCTGGGTTCCGGGGAAACGTTCCCTCTCTGCTTGGCTGGACTTAAAGGTTATCTCTTCTGATCATTCTCACTCTATCTCCCCCTAGAGTGGCAGCCAGACCCTCCACAGGTGTGTGAATGAGAACGATAAGAGGAGAAGAGAGCACCGTGAAAACACTTGAGGGCAAGGGAGCTTCAGGATCAACTTTGATATGGAAATAATTAACTGGCCTTCTCCACCGCCATCAAATCTGGCATTCGCTCATGCTTTATGCATCAACGAGAGACGGTTAGAGGGACGGATAAAACTGAAGGCCTTCAAAATGAGCATGTAAACAGAATGCACAGGTTTAAAAGCACTCAAGTACTACAAGTGTCTCTTGAGCATCTCTCTCTTCTTGAGAACATCTTACCATTTTTTACTTTTTACTGTGGTGGGATCAATTAAATGCTTATGGGATAAGCATGAGTAGGGCACCTGGCTGGCCCTTTATTTTGAGTCCATCTCTCACCTCCAGCTCATTAAAGGGGTCATTTTCCACAAGTTGGTATGATTCTTTGGTAAACATACTTTGATTAAAATTTCTCAATGGTTATGTAAAACAACATCCTTTTTTTTACCTTCTTGAAGGAGAACTCCGGCGTCTAATTACACTTTGGTACCTAGTCAACCGTTTTCTGAGATTTGTTTTCATGATTATCGAATGTAAAGAGTTTTATCTCTAAAAACTGTTTAGCTTATAACGCTAGAATATGGGGCATAAGAATAATTTAATAAGAAGATTTTTTTTGAAAGACAGTCCACTTCGCGAAAACAGGCAGGAGCCATCTTTGGAAAACAGTCTCGAGCAGTCGAACCAGAACGGCGAGTCAAGTTCTGGCTCGTTCACATCTCACCGGCGCACTTGGTTCGACTGCTCGAGACGGTTTTCCAAAGAAATTTTCGAAAAGAAATTAAGGTTTTTGAGGAAAACGTTCCAGGATTTTTCTCCATTTATAACGGACTTCAATGGCAACCAACGGTTTGAAGGTCCAAATGTCAGTCTCAATGCAGCTTCAAACGCTCAATACAATCCCAGTCGAGAAATAAGAGTCTTATCTATCATTTTCAACAACAAAAAAATATAGCAAACACTGGGTAAGTACTTCTGACTACGTCACACGTGACCTTTCCAATGTGATGACATAATGCATGGTGCATCTCAGCGATGGTAAAAGACAGGCATTTATGGTTAAAACGTATTTAATTTTAATATTTTTTTTATAAAAATGACCGAACGTTTTGCTTGATAAGACCCTTATTTCTTGGCAGGGATAGTGTAGAGTATTTGAAGCTGCATTGAGACTGACATTTAAACCTTCAAACTGTTGGTTGCCATTGAAATCCAGGGCGGAGCATGAGCAATATGACATCATATTGCTCAGAAAATCCAAACGGCTTGATTATTGAGACGTTAAACCGAGGTCCTGACTCTCTGTGGTCATTAAAAATCCCAGGATATCCTTCCGAGTGTGACCCCGGCATCCTGGCCAAATTTTCCCCTTGGCCTCTGTCCATCATGGCCTCCTAATCATCCCTATAAATACTAATTGTCTCCTCTCCACCAATAAGCTGGTGTGTGTGGAGGGCGTTCTGGCGCAATATGGATGCCGTCGCATCATCCAGGTGGATGCTGCACATTGGTGGTGGTTGAGGAGATTACCCCTTCCATATGTGAAGCACTTTGTTGTATGGTGCTTGTGTCCACACTGACAGACACATTTATATGCAAAACACCATATAAAAGTGAATTTTACATCTGATGACCCCTTTAAACGATGCTTAACTGACAAACAGTAAATAAGCGTAAAGTCACATCTTGTCCCTCAAGCCTTTAGAGGAATAGCTAGTTGATACTATTATAAAATATCCATTATCCTGGCAAATATGGAAAAAAAAACCCATTAACTGCAATCAGAACTTTGTACGATATTTTAGCTAAAGGTTGATAATAAGCCATAGACCTTTCAGATATCGCGAGTTAATATTTGAGAGCGGGAGATTGTGTAATCCTCGGCATATTAGCAAAAAACCCAGTCATTTTGAAGAATTACCATTTGAAAGACCTTTGTCCACAATAATAAAAATGACTGTCTGTGATGCATGCTATATGAGAAGACGCCGGTCAGAGGGGAATGATGACTGTGTCGTCTCATTAGCAGCAGTGGCCCACGGCAAAACGAACTCATTACAATTTACTCCCTTAATAAGGCGCAGTACAACTTAATCAAATGCTGCAAATCCAATGGACCAATTAAGTACAGAATGAAGCAATTGATTTATAAATTTCCTGCTGAAATCAATACTTCAGCTCTAAATGTGAATATGTGCTGTTTGATAAAAAAAAAACAAAAAAAACAATGAGTTCAGTTACTGACAACAGGCACAATTATTTGTTATTTGTAGCCTCAAGGCTATGGAACAGAAATTATGAGCTCGCAAACAAAAGAGACCTAATGCAATTCGGTCAAAATGAGCATTTCCATGCCAACGCAAGCGTTTAATTGTCGCATAAACGTTCGCTGAAACGGTCACCGCACAACATAATGCTGTTTTGAAATTATTTGTGTACTTAGTGTACGGAGTTGAGGTATGGAAGTTAATTGCATTGTAAAGCACTTTATTACCTGTTTTAGGAAGCATGAGCTAAATAAATTGAAAAAAGGAGCGCTTTACAACGCATCAAAAGCTGCACACGCATTCTTAAATAATGGCTTCTGCTCTGTACCAACAAAGGCACATGCAAATGTCCCCACGACACGCGTCTACACAAAAATAATGCTCCTCGATATCTGCCAAACCCATACACTCATTGATGACACGCTACACTAATTTAGACACGAATAATGGCCTGCCGTTGTATCTCCGCTGCGAGGAGGTGCATGCAGGGCTCATACGCTCAGGAGGGTTCAATTATTACTTGGTGTAATGATGATGCATGCCATGTTTTGGAGCACAACGCACACACACACACACACATTGCTGAAGGATGGAGAAGCCCCTTTCCTGAAGCAGTACAAAGAGGAAGCGCGCACACACACAAACACACACTTTCCAGCTAATTTCTGCCTGGTTTACAATAACACCATTCATCAACCTGACTAAGATTAGTTACTTTTCACTCCAGTCCCTGTTTATGATAATTAAATCAATGCATGTGTAACTGAAGCTTCCAGGGAACTCTTGCAGGAGTTAAACGAGGACTTGGGTCGTGCATTAGCCACCAAATCCGATTCTCCAAAATGACGAGAACATCTTCAAAAAGTTGTTAGAAGCCAAATAAAATGGACCTGTACAACTGATGACATTTTTAAGATGTAGTTATGAAGTTACAAAATTAGTAAGTATCATCACTTGTCCTTCACCAGTGATTTGAGAGGTTTTTTTTTTATAAGAAATGGTCAGATCAATCTAAACAACACAAAAGTTTTCCTATAAACAAGACAATAACACAGTCTCATCCCAAGAAGTCATATAACTGACGTCTTGGGACGTCTTTTTACCATATGTCAACATCCTCATTTTTAGGGTACCCTTAAACGTCGGTTACATGACGATCCCGGGCCGTCATACAAGTGACGCTTTACCTTTAACGTCGGTTAGGTGACGGGGTAGGTTTAGGTCTGGGGTAGGGTTAGGATCCGATAACGTAATCTAACCGACGTTTAAGGGTACCCTAAAAGGCATTCATGAATTGTTCGTGAATGATTCGTTGATTTTGAACGAATCTTTAATATGACTCGGGACTACCGAGTTGTCTCAGAGAGTGATTCGTTCATTTTGTTTCACCCGCGCATGCGCATTGCGCAACATATGGGTTGTGAATCTGTACTGGAAACGGATGATTAGTTCATCTCTGAGTCTTTGAGTTCGGGTGTCAGGGACTTCCTGTCAGTCCCATAGAACCTATGCTGTCAGTACCGGAAAGAGAACTTATTAGTTCATTCGAGTCTTTGGGTTTGAGTCCTTCATTCTTTTGTCACGTGAATTGTCACCGTATAGAGTGCCGAAGTGATGTGGGACAACTCGGAAGCTAGCGGCGCATGGGTTGCCTAGATTGAAAAGCTATGCATTTTCCCCATAGACTTTTGGAAAATCGTAAAAAATAAGATCTGTGTTTAACAAAAAGTTGTGACCCTTACACGCTTTGTCTATCAAGATCATCTTTACAAGTTAATCCAAAATGTATACATTTTGAAGCCTATGTAAAGTTTTTAAAAAACACAAGCAGACACAATAAAGTTTAAAAAACACAAGAAGGTTATAACTGTGTGTTCTATGTCATAGATCAAAATGTGAAAATATTTAGAGGCTCTGTTCACCACAGACCTTATTTCAGGTGATTTAGCAAAAACCCATTCAAAAATCCCACACTCTCAGAAAAAAAAGATACAAAAGCTGTCACTGGGGCTGTACCTTTTCAAAAGGTACTCTTTTGTACCTAAAGGGTGCATTGGTACCTTAATGGTACATAATAGCACCTAAAATGTAATGTAATGTACTAGACTTTAGAGCGAGGAAACCGGTAGTGCTAAAATGCTAACTCACTTCCGCGTTTTGGCCCACAGAGTGACGTCGTGAGTAAATTATTGGCAAGACTTCAGATATGAATCTACATGAATAGCCTAGAATAGGTGTGCCATTTTTGATGCAGGATGATTCCCTAGCTAAACAAACCTTTCAAACCTGCATTTATTTGGTCAAAAACACAAAAGCAGTCATTCTGAAATATTATGGTGATTTAAAATAACCATTTTCTATTTAAATATATTTTGAAATGTAATTTACTCCTGCAATGAAAAAGCTGAATTTTCAGTCTTCGTGATCCTTCAGAAATCATTCTAATATGCTGACTTGCTGCTTAAATGAACACCATTGATTCTAGTTCGTTGTACATTTGGTTCTATTGGACTTTACTTGTTTCAATCAAGTGAAACCACTGATTGAATCATGTTCAGCCGAAGAGCAATTTACAAATTTTTTTTTAGATGTGAACAACAGTTTTAGAATGCTCTAAAATCTTGTATTCAGTAACTGAATGACCACATCCCTTCAAGTACAAAGGGATTGTAACTGAAAACGGACAGAAAACAGAAAGGCAGACAAGATAGAAACAGCAGAAAAACTAAGGGTCAACATCAAACAAACATGACCTCTCCTCACCTACACTACCTCCACGCATCAGTCATCTCACATAGCAGTTCTCTCTCTATTTCCCTCCTGTCTTCTCTTTTGTACTCTTGCACACGCCAGTCAAAATGACTGACACAAACATATATATCTCATTACCCGATCTGCACTGTTCTGTTCTGATGCACTCTCACGGGCCTTTAGATCGGGCTAGGTTATACCTCCTATCTCTGCTCTGTAGAGAGACACGCATACACAAATACGTTTAAGAATTTACAGTTTTGGGCCAGGAAGTCAGGCAAATGAAGTAACAGTAATGAAGAGACTGAGATGAGATGAGGCCAGAGAACATACGGTCTCCACTTACAATTAACAACCTCGACAAGCACTGCCAAACTCGAACAGCCAAAAACAGTAAAAAAAATCTCAATTCAATTCTGCTGTGTCAGGATGCAAATTATGTCCCAAAATATATTGTCAGTCTCTCTGTTTTCAATCATTATCAGACAATGGACAAATATGTGCACTGTAATGATTAATAAATTATGACCACAAATGTTTTTAAACTGAAGTCAGTTTAATGTAATTTAGGTTTGAATGACTTGAACATCCAAGTTGATTGAACTTAAAAATGTTAGACAGCAACTTTGTAGTGTAGAATCCGGTAAAGGAATAAGGATGTTGGATGACCCAATGATTTTTCCAAATGTGAAGTTCATTGTTCAGCACAAATGTGTCTGTTTGAACTCAACCAATCAATCAATCAATCAATCAATCAATCAAAATCTAAAACTCAGAATCAGTATTTTATCCTCAAATATTAAACAATTTATTTATATAAGACAATTCATGCACAATGGTTAAAAATCTAATGGTCAACATGCTTTACATAAATTATTTTACAATAATTTTAGCAGCATTTTGTATAGGTAAAGGCTGACCTGAACTATCTCAGAGAGTCCTACTCGCATTTCAAGTCTGTAAATTGTGGTCAACTGTATCAAATGCAGTATTGAGATCTACTAATACCAACACTGAAATTGTGGCAATCAAAAAAAGGATACAAACTCATTGTTTGTCTTTCTAGAAAGCAGTCCACTGTGTTTATGGTCAGTTAGCCTGTCAACAATAGCAAACAGCCTATATGTGCTGATGTTCTTGTTTATAATGTCTATCTGGCAGCGTGTGAAGTCCCTTAGTGTAGGTGTCAAGAATAGATTTCCTATGTTTTCCGTGGCATACGTTCAACTTCCCTGCATTTTCTTTTAATTGGGCAGCTTCAATGTTTCTTCATGGTATGCTTGATAATTACTTTCATTGATATTATTCACGGGCAATTTTATCCATTGTTGCATTGAATTGAATATAGTTCAAGTCAACAAAGAGAACATCAAAATACATTTTGATGAGTTTGTGCTTTGTGTCATAAGTATTCTGAAGCATTTATAAAAAGAGCGCTGGTGTTCTCGTTTACATGTTGCTTTTTGCACGTGCAATATCTGGTTTCAGCATATCAAATACAAACAGAAGTCATCAGACAGTGTTACATCCTTTATAACAGTGTTTGTCTGAAAATGATTGGTTCATTAAGGCACAATGAAAAGGAAGTGACAGATCTTTTCTTCCCTATTCTTCCCTATCCATCATTTGTTGAATGGATCTTGAGATCCCTTGCTGTTGCACTCAAAGATGAATGTGAGCTTGAGGGAGTTTAAGTGGACTAAATGATTAGAGAAGTCCTGCATACGTCACCAGAAAGAAGATTGTGGTTTTCGCCCAAATTTCCAGTTATGACATTATGAGGTAAAATAAAAAGAAGTCAGAGCCAATAGCCTCTTGGGTAGCACTCTGAGGTCATTTGCATGAGTTAGAGTTCGAGTTCTGGCTAGCAGACTTTTCCCGATCCCATCCCCCTCTTTCTCCCACTTCACTTCCTGTCAGTTCTCATACTGTCCTGTCTCACTAAAAGCAGCCATGCAAGGCGTCATCCAGATCATCGGGAGCAGCTGGGGTTAGGTGTCTTGCTCTAGACACCTCGACACTTGGTCAGGTGAAACCAGGGATTGAACCACCAACCATCTGGTTTTTAGACAACCTGAACCACTGAGCCACTGCCGCCCCATATAGAAATAGAAAGAACATTGGGTTCCTGCTTGCTCTAGGAACTTTTGTAAATGTTGTTGTGATTGTAGCAGAGACCGTGAGCTGGGACTCACAGGACTCATTGTTTTTACCTCTGCAGAAATAGATGAAGGGGGGTTTCGGGCTTGTCGCTAACAGCAAAATTGTGTTAAATGTAATTAAATAAAGTTTACGTTTCTTACC
Organism: Pimephales promelas; assembly: GCF_016745375.1. The sequence goes on from NW_024121144.1 coordinate 11,800,812, forward strand.
CCTTAAGTATAAATACAGTAATGCAGTTACTTACTGCAATTTTAGTCTTTTTTAGTAACTAATATAACAATTCAGCCATAGGTGTGCAGATCAGCTGATTACAGCAGCTTTAAATGTGCATCATTCAATTAGATTAGGAATGGAACTATCCATTATATAATATTTATTTGGCAACAAAACTCAGATGTCTTATCATGGTTCATGTGAATTTAGGCTAATGCAGGAATGTTTTGACATTTCAGAACATAGAAAAAAGCACACAATGGGTTTATAAGTGTGTCCTTAACTGCCGCTTATGGACACACAATGCATGCTCTCTCTCGTTCTCTCTGGGTTTTTTTTAAAGCTCTTTGTAAACTCCATGGAATGTTCTGTAAAATCATTCTCCACGTTTAAAGTGCCATGGCAACAAGAGGACTGCAATACGGAGGTTCAAGGACTCCTCTTGTTCCTGTAACGTTTTAATTACGTTGCTGATGCCTGCTTTGGAGATGTTTTGTGGGCTGCACTGACTCAAGCCTGTAAGAGTTTTACCCTCCAACTATTCTGATCTCTCCCTCTCAGTTTCAGATAGATTAGGATTAATTGATGTAAATTCCCTCATGAAAGCAGCTAAGATGAAAAAAAGAATCCATTTTAGACAGAAATAGAGAAAGACAATGTGGCAGTAGAAAGGAGAAAAGAGGGAGGGGTCAATCCTAAGCTTGTTAAAATTTCTCTATAAATTAAAGGGATACTTTGTCCAAGAAGGATAATTGCATTACTTACAAAACTTGTATTTAAAAAAAAAGATACAAAGATTCATAAGATTTGCTTTGTGTGTGTAATAGGTTATCATTTTGAGTTGGGGCTTATGAACAAAGGACTCAAGATGCATAGTTTCAATGGGCTTTATTAATATTTAAATTGAACAAAACAAACAAAAACTAACATGACCGGCAGCTTGACTGGGCAGGACATGACAAGGAAGGGCAGGAACAGACGAGGCAACACAAGACTGGAACATTTAACGATGAACTGGCACAGGACGGCAAACACAAGGAAAATAAATAGGGATTAAATGAGGCAGCAAAAATGAACCGAACGAACCGTTCGGTTCAAAAATGCGTACCGAAAACCGAACCGAAAGCCTCATACCAAACGGTTCAATACGAATACGTGTATCGTTACACCCCTAATTTCCACTCCAGATATAAAAATCCTTATTAACACTTCCAGCTTATCCACTGTTGTCAAAGAAACCTTGTACACAGTCAGTGGCCACAGCAACCTCGGCAGCAGACCAAACTGAAAGCACCAGAGTTTTAGTTTGCCTGGTAGAGCACCGCTGTTCATGCTCTTCAACACTTCCATTGCTTGACGTCTAACTTCTCCCCCTCGAACTGTGTCCTTTAGATCCCCATCGTACCATCTTGCAAGACTCTTCACTGGCTTCTCAGAAACTTTTGGCATTGCCTCACCATTAATGAAGAATGTTTTATCTACTATCTTTACCTTTGGGGGGAGGGAGGGGGGATCAAGACGTTTTGGCTTCACTTTTCAGGGCTTGTGCGGCACGCTTGCTCCAAACACAGAAAAGAAAGAACAGAATGGAAGCAAATTCAAATTGAGACTGAGACAAATTGCATGACTTTCTAAAGAGAATTGGTAATTGGCTAATTTAAAATGTTTTGCCGTTTAGACATTCTTTCACCTATGTCACATAATGTGAGAGAGTCTGTGGCTTCATAGCCACTGTGGTTTATTATAAAGTAAATTAATTATGGGAAAAATTCTGAATTCTAAGGGGAAAAAAAATGCAAAAATACTGTTATTTGGAGGTCTGATCACCCTATACGAATGTCCATTTGTAATTGGTGTGTAAATAATTCTTTACAACGACACACAATGGACTTGTATGGGTATAAAATGTGGTGTCCGCTGTTACGGCAGAATCAGCTCATGGCTTCCTGAGGCCTTTGTAAAAGTACCAGGCCATGCAAAATCCCTACAGCATTAAAACTACCAATATTGGAGTCCTAGCACAACAATAGAGCTGGAGCTTCACATCTTCCTGTGCTGAAAACTGTTTTATCCCTTTTCTGTGGCAGATTACCTGGGGATTAATCTCCCATTCCAGACACACAGTGGGAATGCTAATGTCAGTCTCAGATGGAGTACATTTGTGTCCATAATGCTGACGGTGCACCACTTACAGAAGCGAATGTCACAGGTTCTGGTGTTAGTTCTGGTCTTTGTGTAATCCGCCTGGCCTGGTGGGTTTTAACACAATAGAGAGAGAGAAAGAGAGAAAGAGAGAGAGAGATTCTGGAGTCTATCCTGGGACTGTATCTATTTGATTCCAGTGATTTTTTTTCTTCTCAGTTCTTTCTCCCTTTTTGAAATGAAGAGAATTAATGAGGGGTAAACACACACAAGTGCATCAGAAAACCCCTGAACAAACAAGTGAATGGGACATCATGTGGAAAAAACAATAAAATCAGCATCTGTCATCTTGGTTTGCTTCTGACAAAACATAAATGTTTTTTTTTTATTCTGGATTATAACCCATCCATGCTTCCTTATGAACTACTGAAGCAGCTATTTATTAATATACATCATTTAGATAATTACAGACAGACACTGTCTCAGCACATCCACAACTCTCTGGGCCTTACCTGCCAAAAAAAAAAAAAAATCCCTTGCCCATTCTGACCTTCAGCATCCATGCCAGGTGCTGAGACATCATTTTCCCAACACCCGAGCTGCAAACGAGAAGCTCATTATCAGAGAGACGGAGTAATTAAAGGCCTGATGAGTGACTGGACGGTCCAAACATCAACACTTGCAAATCTGTAGCTGAAACCCAGATGGAGAGATCTGATTGGATATTTCCTTTATCAGCGGAGGGTTTGATCCCTGCCGGAGCTTCTGAGAAGCCTAAACACCTCTGTCCACGGTAATCACTCCCACCAGCAGCTGAAATGCTTTTAGAGGAGATTTTGTTAATCGCTAACAACAAACACGCATCAACACCACCTGTGTGCTTTAAGCCTTCTTGTGGTGGCTACTGGCTAATGAATCACCGCTTTAAAGTCAAGAAAATAAATAATTTATTTGCTCAATTAAATGGTGAAGGGAAATGTAAACACTATGCAGATGAAATTACTTTTCCACATTCGGTTTCATTTAGGCCGTGTGTCCACCAAAGCGTTTTTAGCCAGCTGAAAATGCTAGAAATTAAATTAAATTAAAAAAAAATTAAAAATAAATTAAATTAAATTAAAAAAAAAAGTGTTCCAACACAAAAAGCTAACTACTTTCTCCTTAATAACTTTAATATCTGAAATTTCCAAAGTTCTTATCCAGAGAAAGCTAATAGGATAAACTGCATGGTCGCACAGCACTTTGATAACAGCACAGGCCTAGAGCTAGTTTATCAGTTCACACATGCTCACACACATACATGCACAAAAATAGAAAATGATCATTTATACCGCCATAACACTACCCCAAAACCTAAGCATCACACAAAACATTTTCAGATTGTCATTAACAGATTATTTAGCATGTTTATTAAGCTGTCCCCAAAAGGTCTAACTGTCCTTGTCGGGACATCTGGTCTCTACAAAGGCAAAATGTGACTCACAGATACCCTTTCCTTGCTCCTTTAAATCCTCCAGGCCTTTATGGTAATGTATGGTAATGTAACAAAGCAAATATCTGCCTAACTAGACCAGCTGATTAAATTATAAGCCAATCAAAAGGGCTGCTTATTATCCATGCTGACATACAGTGTTATTATTTCAAAGGAGCCAATGGGTTCACAGACAGAGCCAGAGAAGGAAGTTAAATCTGTCTCAGCATTTTTATTATTAAATCAAACAATAAAAGAAGAAAAAAAAAAACAATCTCCTTTCACCCATGCAGGGTGATTTGATTATGAATATTGCTTTCTCTTCTTTTTTTCGAGTTGTGCCTTCTTGCTGAATGTGTATGTGTACGCAGGTGTTTGTTTCTAAGTGTTATTATCACTAAAAGCGAATAAGAATGTTAAAAGCTACACAATTTGACTAGTGTTAACGAGTGTAAGAGCATCTCTTCATTCCTGCTAATCGCTCCCGTGCTAATGCTTCGTGTTACCGTGCATCTTGCATTACTTTGAAAAACAAAATGAACTCACAATGCTCCACTGAGCTGAGAAGACTGTGAAATAGAAAAGTTTTAAAGCATCAGTCACTGGGCACACTGCTCGGATTTTAAGAGTCTCTTCAACAAAAGGGGCAATCTGGGCCATACATACCAAAGAGGTCTATATGCTAGCTTTCTCGTTCATCTTTTTTGAGCCGATCACCAGAGCGAAACATGCCATGTGACTAATCTATAACATGACGCTGTGAACTGGCGATCTCTCCCAAGGAGGACCACAGACTTGTGGTTCACGGACGGGCCCTGTCGATTTGTGCTATGCTACTGTCTAAAGCAACTATTGCAGAAGACAGAGGAATTGCATGCTGTAAAACCCCAAACAAATAATAATATATCTATATAAATAAAAACATGTGGCTGTCAATCACTTAAAAAACAACAAATTAAACAATTCAAAGCACAGGTTAATATAGGTACTGTATATACAGTGATGTGAATAAGTTTGGACATGCTAAAGTTGCCTAAAAAGAGGAATAAAAAAAATCATCTTTTGAATATTGATCTTAATGCCTTAATTAGAAAAATGAGGAAAACTCCAACCTTTAAGGACACAAATTTTCTTTGTGAATGAATAATGTATCATAAATAAATAAATGTTTTTCCTTAAAATACAGGGTGCATAAGTCAGGGCACCCCTATGTTAAATTCCCATAGAGTCAGGCAGATTTTTATTTTTAAAAGCCAGTTATTTCATGGATCCAGGATAATATGCATCCTGATAAAGTTCCCTTGGCCTTTGGAATTAAAATAGACCCACATGATCACACACCATTCAGCACACCTAGAGATTGGCATGGGGTACTTTCCATAAGATCATCTTTCAATGCAAATCAAACCAGCTATTAGGCTAACTGAAGTAAAACCATGCCAATCTCTAGGTGTGGTGGAAGGTGTGTGATGATGTGGGGATATTTTAATTCCAAAGGCCAAGGGAACTTTATCAGGATGCATATTATCCTGGATCCATGAAATAACTGGCTTTTAAAAATAAAAATCTGCCTAAAACATTTTAAAAGATTTTTTTTTTTTCCTTCAATTTCTGGGGATAAAATGAGTAATTAATTTCAAATAATTCAAAACAAAACAACATAATTGATAGCCAGGCCTAAAATGCAAATGACCTAATTATCTATAATTTAATACCAATTACAGAGCATTAAAACATATTATAGCTTTTAATTTGAGTAAACAATATTCACAATATTTAAATGAATAAGAAAATCTGCAACATTATGCCCTCACATGAAACCGTTTTGGCCATTTAAAAAACTTGTTTTCCTTTTCACAAAATATGTATCTATAGTCAATTAAGGCACTTTGGACATAAGCAAAGTTTGATTACACAGCATGGCTCAAACCTAACAACACAGCTGATTTTGGAAACCATCTCCATTTTCTGCATTTTTGTAGGTTTTACATTTAGTATTGCATAATGCAATGAGGCTTTACTGGCCTCCAACTTAAAAACCCATAAACATTCTTTCAGAGACAGGCCTTCTTTCAATTCAGTATCAACTGTTGATCGGGCTTTTGTTGTTGTTTGTTTTTCCTCATTAAAATGACTCATCGAATCATGCCTTAAACTGCAGAGAGATAATTCATAATCCATGGCTGTAGATCTAATTCCAGACTTAGACATGACACCTAGAGAGTAATGTGACATAATAAGGCACATCATGAATTAAAAAAGCTAACCAAGTAATCCATCTGTGATTTGTGCAGGCAGTGCACAGGAGATTTGATTTCGCTAATGGAACCTGCCAATGTCAAATCTATGCTCTGTTACCTCCTCATCTATTTTTCTCCAATTATGCCATCAGGGCTGAATAGGCTTTGATCTGCAGGCCCATAAGGAGGGCCATCTCTTCAGGGGAGGAGTATAATATACAACTATAGCCCTCGAAGCTGTGATGACTGTTAGGGGGGAAAAGGCCTTATTTTTCCCATTAGCGTGAAAGTGGGCTGTAAAAGAGGGCCATTCTGAAATAGGCAAAATGTGCGGGGGTCATTTCCATCTCTTGGAGAGCTACGAGGACCCATATGTGCATCAGACAGAGGCATTTCCAATATCAACAAGCTATCAATTAACGCATGATTACATGGGTGCTGTGGAAAAGGAAGCCAAAACTAAAAGTGAGATAGGAAGTAGGGGAGTACATCAAATGTGATGGTAGCACTTGAAAGCAGCATAGCTGGTGCCATGTGTCTGAGTCTGTCCTCTCCATTAGGTCAGTCTGTCTGTGTCTGGCCTCTTATTCATGGCGGCATTAAAGTTGAGCAGATAAAGGGAATCTGAGGATATCGGTTTGGATTATCCAGCTTTGAGAGGACTGGATTTCTCAGTCTGCAGCCAAAGGAAAGCTGTTGTGTTCTTTGTCGTGCTGTGCTGACTTGACTTCAGAGCAGGCTGCTTTATAAGATAGAAATAGTTCTTTGTTATCAAAAGGGATGAGTGTGAGACAGAGTTAGGGAGACCCAGAATTAAACTATTGGATGAGATAAGTTCTGACCTGAAAAACTACATTTGCATTTCTAGAAGGAAAAGTAGCAAAGGAATAATATGAGGAATGTCTCAGGTATGTCGAAGCGATTACTAATGAGCACAATACAAGAATGCAGTAACTTTAAAATGGATGAATGCGTTTGTCTTCTGTAATTTTACTTTAAGACTCAAAAGTTTGGGGGTATTACAAATATACTTTAATCATTAAGGACCCATTCAATTGATCAAAAGAAGATAAAGACATTTCTAACATTACAAATGATTTCTATTTAAAAATGAATGCTGTTCTTATGAACTTTCTAATCAACAGAATCCTAAAAAAAAGTATTATGGTATTATTCACTAAACTATTTGGTTGCACAACTGTTTTCAACACTGATAATAAGAAACAATGTTGAGCACAAAATGATTGGCCAGATTCAAATGAATTTAAATTAGTAGGCCCGAAATATCACGGCTATTTCAGATGAGCAGGATAATAAAACTGCCGTGCATCAAATCAAAGAATAGGGAAAGAAAGAAGGCTGTAATTCTGACATTCTCTTCAAAATAAAATTTGAATATAATCAAAAAAATGCATGTGGATGAGAAGAAATTTTAAGAATTTATAATTGAGAAATTTCTGAAATGGCTGAATAAACTGGTTTTAGTCTGGAAGTCTCTTGATGCTTTCAATTTTCATTACATTTCAATTTAGAATGCCTTTTATGACGAAATACAATATCGCTTCCATATCAGGCACATTTTTGGACATCAGAAACATGTTAAGAGATGAAACAGAATAAATACATACATGAGCACGTATATAAACAATCTGCTGTTGCTCTTTTGGAAAAATTGATTCGAAAATTGGATTTGTGCAGTGGAAACAACAAAGACTCATTCAAAAACCCAAATCTATTAAACAGACTGATGTGGATCTATCGATCTTGTTTTCATTGTAAGCTTTAACAAGCAAGGTGAACAAACAAAACGGAGAAAGAGAAAACAAAATCAAACTGCAATTCAAGTGGATCTCCAATAGTATCTATAGCTAAATACAGCCACTACCCCTCTATTCACACACACATATATCCCAGGAGCATCCTCGGAGTAGACCTTGAGTAATTATAGCGTGGCGTCTTTAACCGAGACAAGTCTTTTTAAAGAACCTCTAACATCTCAAGAGGAGCTTAAGGGATTTGGCTTGAAATCATGACAGCCCATCGGTTATGTGCTCATGCGAGTTCCTGGAATGTTTATATGTGCTCGTGAGACAGTTTTTACTGTACTTTGGAGCAAGATTGTTCAATACTTGTAATAAATGTTCAACATTTAGAGAGACCAAAGTTAAAATAGTAGGAATTGGTTTGATTTCTTTGGTCTAATTTCGTCTGATTTCATTGATTTAAGATTACAAATCTGTCATCACAGCAGTCACTGCGGAAAGACTTCAACATGGCTGACACTGTTCCAATGACTAAAGCGATGCCCATGAGGCTGCTTTCCTCCTCCATGAGCTTTACTAAGGATTTCTGTTTTAGTCATCTGGAACAGAAAATACTGCAGCTACTGAAATAATCCGATCCTGCATCTTGGCCTCATCTACAGACAACCAATCTTGAGCACTCACTTCATCTGAATGTAAATGGACAGGGAGGAGATAAGCTATGAGAGCTGGAATTGTTCTCACAGATGAACAAAGTGTTGTTTCTGATTGGTCGTGATTGTCCAAGCACAGCGTGCAGAGCAAATTATAGGTGAGAATGAACTGTGTATACAATGTAAAAAGGGTCAGCATTTTTTTTTTTTTTTGGCCATACCATCCACACATTTTTCTTCTTAGAAATTAAATTAAATAAGAAAAATGTGTAATTTCTATAATTATGCAATTTCCAAAATGGCTGTATAAACTAGTTTGGGTCTGCAAGTCTTGATGCCTTTTTTCAGTTGCTGTATCTATAGGGAAAAAAATTGGCCTTTACAAATGATTTAGTATTTTAATGCATTAAGTATGTCTTGTACAACTTACATTTGGTGCATTGCGAATGCTAATTTCACTATATAAGTTAAAGGAGCTGTATGTAAGAAATGTATTTCAAATAATCATAAAATGGCCCTGATATGTCACCAGACATTAAGAAATCATGTCCATTTCAAGTACTTCTATCACTGACAACAGTAGTCCAGCCAGGATATTGTCATTTAAAAAGTGAAGTTGCAGCCCTCAACTGATGTTGATGTTGTCATGTTGTGTTTTGGATCTACCAATCACGAAGTCAGTAGTGTTACAACATCCGGGTTGCCAGCTCTTCTCTAGTTACCACAGCTGCAGCTACAAACGTGTCGGATAAAAAGAAAATGTTGGATCCTATCTGGCAACCTCGAGTCAGGGGGGAGAGGGAGGGGATACACCGCTCTACAGTAATTTGAAAGTGATTGCAGTACCAGTTTTGGCCACAATCTTACATACGGCTCCTTTAATTGTTCATTTCTACCTCACTTTTAAGTTTGTAGAAATTTGTCTTAAAAATGTGCCTCTCCACAAGGAACTATTAATAATCATTAGAAGAACCTTAATTAGGAAAAATGAATTTTAATCTGTCGGATGCAATGTAAACATGAACAACACACGCAGGCAGAGACTAACGTTGAAAGACGTTGGGATTGATTGTAGATCAGATCCTGTTCATTAAAATCAAAGGAGAAATGCTACTGCTGACAGGAGACATTAATGAGATTGGAGCGTATGAGAATTGCACATGAGCGCCAATATTAAACATACATGCCTTAATTGCTTGGAAAGTCAATCTGGAAGGCATAACTCAAACGATTTTCCAGATCTATGCAAGATTTCCATGGTGTGTTTTTCTACAGAGAAACTGTTCTAGTGAGCAAAACATGCAGGCAGTATTTTGAAGCATCATAGGCTGCTCCAAAACGTGGGCCAATTTAATTAATTAATTGTTTAGGCCAAAAGCATCCTTTTTAAAGACAGCAGCAGAACACATTCATTCTGTACAAAAACAGATCAATGATAATAATTTAAACATTAAAAATTCATAAACCATTTGTGTATTTATGCTTAAAGGTGTCCCAGTTTGTGTCTGGCAGGCTAATTTTTAGCTTAGCATCATGTATCCCACATGGAAAGCTATTTGAGTTGTTGTCCCAGTAGGCAGCAAGGCAGAGAGGCAGCTTGGTCTCATCTCTAAAGAATAACTGCTTCTCTGTGTATGCAATCATTTTTTTTTTCTAACTCCATTCCTGTCACTATATGTTAGATGTGGTTGGACTTTTGTATGTAAAAAGAAATGTCTATCTATAATGAAAATCCTGAATCCTCTATAGCTAATCCGTTTCATTTTTTTTTCTATCCTTGGAAGACTGCATTTCAAAAACAAACATTTTATTCAGAGTGAGACATCGAAAGAAAGTGCAAGAAAGCTGAAAACACAATTGACGCATTTTTTGAACTGAAAAGAGAAAATGTAGAGCCATTCCAAATCCATGCTTGGAGAACATTAAAGTGCCAATCATCTTTCAGAAGCGCGAGGTCGTATTTCTCCAGGCTCTGAGCTGAGATTAAACTCACTCACCTGTTCACTCAAGCCTGAAGCTCTCCATCCAACACAGGGGCCGACACTAACCGTCATGCCAATTAAGGCTGCAGTCACTGGGGACGACAACAACCTTTCCTCCTGCCTCCATCTCTGGTTCCTCCCTGAAGCTCTGTCACAAAAACCCTGAGGTTAGACACAAACAATTCACAACAGGGATTCAGACTTGAATCAAAGTCCACAGACAGCGCCATTCATTACCTCCAAGACTGTGCCAAAGTATCTCATAAAGGGGATGTTTTGGGGTTTAGTTTGGACACAGAGATGGTAGTTGATAGGAGGAAAGGAGGCCAGGGTTCAGACCAGAATGCACATGCTTAGGAATGTATGGCTGTATGGTTCAACCCGGTCTCATCACAAGACGTCATATAACTGACGTTTTGGGACGTCTTTTGACCATACGTCAATATTCGCCTTTTTAGGGCCCCCTTAAACGTCGGTAGATGAGGTTATGGGATCCTAACTCTACCCCATACCTAAACCTAACCCGTCACCTAACTGACGTTAAAGGTAAAGCGTCAGTTGTATGACGGCCCGGGATCGCCATCTACCGACGTTTAAGGGGGCCCTAAAAAGGCGGATATTGACGTATGGTCAAAATACGCCCCAAGACGTCAGTTATATGACTTTTTGGGATGAGACTGTGTTATATGGTTAGACTGAACTTGACCATGTTATTAAAGTAGTTTGCCCAAAAGAAAAAAATATGTTATTATCAAGCGGCAACATTCTAATCTGAAAGATGAAGCCTACCCGGAAGTGCGAAAATACATCTTAAATCCGCTAGAGGCCGGTCCCAAAAGGGAGCAAATATCCAGACGTCATGTTAAAATGTCCGTTTTCACAGCATAAATTCATATGTTTACAGTTTGGTCCCATGGACTTTTGTTGTAATCTTCAATATGTCCCGAGTGCCTGACAACTGTGAGGGGGTGAATTTTTTCTAACTCGTTAGTTTAGATCATATTTCGATAAAAAATATATGACAAATAAGGGCGGTTAACTTTGATTGAGCTGATAATGGGCTGCACCGAGTGAATTTGATGTCTCGGGCATGATCTGACACAACACATCATACCACCTCTGTATCCTTTCTGAAACTTTTGTATTTTGTATTTCCCAAGATTTTCCAGTATGGCGCCGCCCATACCCCCCATAAACGGCCTCAAACCCGTTCTTCAGAGAGTCCATGGGTCTATGAGTCTATGGTTATTATTCATTAGCCATCTTGTCATTCCAACCCATATGTTGTTGTTTAATTTTTTTGTTCATTTGTTTTTATTCATATTTGGAGTTATGAGAATATCACAAGATCCTTCAGAAATTATTCTAATATCCTGATTTACTACTCAAGAAACATATTTTATTATTATCAGTGTTGAAAACAGTTGTGCTGCATGACAACAGTGCATATATAACATTAAACAATAACAATATATAATCATAAAATAATAGTAAAAGTAAAAATATTCATTCTCCTTGTGTTCCACATTTACTCCAGAGAGATAGATGCCATATATCTCCAAAACATGAACAAAAACTCTTCTGTCATATTCAAACTCTCGCTCTCTCTCTGATGTTCTTTCCGTATAAAGGGTCAGACAGTGTTCCGTGTCAATCAATCACAGTCAACTTGCCGCCACCCACCTATGGACAATTACAATATTTATGAGTGCCCATTTCATTGTGCTCTCTCCCCTTTTCAATCTCATTCCTGCTCTCCCTCTTCATCTCTTTGCATTCTTTTTCTCATTTTTCCCCCCTTTCGCAGGGTTTATTTTAATGAAAAGCACGGAACACAATCATTCAGGCATTTGCCGGTGTAATTCCTACAGCACAATGATTTGAATGACTATAAGCAGACGGAGGAAAAGTGCTGACAGCTCCAAGAATAAATACATTTCTAAAATTCAGGGCCAAAAGCTACCCCATCGCCCCACCCCTCAATCACCTCTGCTCCATACACTCACAATAAATCACCTTAATTGATTGAAAAATAAAATGTTCATTGCATTGACCTTTAAGAGGGAGGGGGCTCAAGATGGTTTAAGAAACCAGAGCGGCAACTGAAGCAGTGATGTTTCCATCTTCCAACTAATCAAATGCCTTTGTCGATGCCTCTCTGAGAGATCTGACGTTCCCTACACACACACACACACGCTCTTGCATCCCTTTTGCTACATTATGACATGAGCTACACACCACACAAACTACAGGCGGAAGTCAATTATTAGGTTTTATAGCACGTCTTTGCGAAATGACTTATTCATGGAGTCCTTGTCAGATGAAAATTATACACCCTTTCAATCACCTTCTCTCAAGGGTGTTCTGATAGTGGCAACACAAAAGGAAACTTTCTTTCACTTACAGACAGGGGCAAAAATGATGTTTTGGAACGTATGGAGACATCTCAGATTTTTACTGGATGCGATAAATGAATTAAACATGGAATCTTCAAGACCAATTAAATGTTGATATGTTAATATGTGAATGCAGAATGAAGTGGATCAGTACACAATATGGCAAACGATTAAAAGAAGATTCTCAGCCCCCATGCGAATAATATAGTATGCAAAAAGCAGTGAGTCAAATGAGTCATATGTCCAAATATGCATTATTCATAAAAAAATAAATAATATATACTGTAATCTGCTCAATTCTGTGTATAGTAGGTGCTATACACAAATAACACACCTACTTCCCAAATTATTAAGTTTTCACCAATTTCTTTGTGATATATGTGAATGTGAAATAATTACACCATTTAGGTTTTGCCAACGCTTCGATACTGAACCTAATGGGAATTGTTCAAGTGGCATACTGTTGTTATGGTTAGCTCCTCGGGCAAACGTGATTTCTGTATTTGGTCCATTTAAATGCAATCGAAATGTTGCTTTTTAATAGGTAGAACTGAATGAACTAGTTTAACGTAGTTTATTGAAATTCTTTGGAAGGGAAAACATCTTTGATTAGGTGCTGTCGGATCTCTCAAACCCCCCATAATAGTTGTAACTCTCCAGCAAGACAGCCAGAGAGGGTTTGAGTTTAAGAGTGCTGCAGACTCATGGGACGTGCACACATTTCACGGGTTACGGCTCCAGCCGTTCCAGGCGCTGTGTCCGGATCGATTCACAAGCTCTCTCTCGTTCTCTTTTCTCCTCTTTGTTCCTTCCATCCGCGTTCTTTCCTCTGTCCTGTGAGATTTCACCCTAGTGTCTGTAGTGATGCATTTGATTGGAGTACACACCTTTTTTGCTCCTCGAGACAGCTATGGGCCCTTGTGTGTGGGGGGTGTGGGCCTACAGACAAAGACATGTCAAGAAGTGACTGTACATCATCTTTGTTCTAATCCTGCGGAAGATTGCATGAAGTTCAATATCAAGTTCAGTGTCCCTTTACATGCGTCTTATTTGGAGAATATGGGTCATATTTCACCACAAATGTAATTTGTAAATGTGTTTATACTGATTTAAAAAAGAGAAAAGGTCATATTTGCTGAAGAAATTCACTTATTTAAAAATGGCTGATGTAAAGTGAATCCCTTTGTGGATATTTTTTTTTGTCATTGCTTTAAGGAGATTTACTATGAGCGTTTGGGCCGAGTGTGAGGAACCATAATGGACTATCCTAATGCATTGGTTTAGAGGGAGAGAAAGAGAGAGCTGTTTTGACAGCTCTTCCACATCGAGTAGTCTGGAGGCTGAGAGAACCGACAGAAAGACACGGAGATAATACGAAAGAGACAGGGAGTCTTTTTAATCTGGATCTGCAATAACAAACAACACTTTCTGGCATAAAGAAAGATTTGCAGCCTCAAATGATTCCTCTTTGTCTTGCATCATGAGTTGGAGAAAAAAATGGCATTATCCTCCAACAAACGTTATGTAAACTTTTGTAATGCTGTTAATCGTGTGTGAAGAGTGTAAGCTATAGACGAGTCTCTCCATAGATCCTTTTGTGTGTCAATACAAGATGGGGATACTAAAACAAGTGAAAGGCTTTAATGAGTCTGATTCTTAAATCTATCCTAAATTATTTACATAAAAATCACTGGACAAAGAGTTTATTGCAACGTACCACTGTGATGCCTCATTTCTTTAAATAGCTCCACAGATTTTGAGCCATAACAAAATTCCCACTATTTCCCAAAAGCGATCAGTTAACTTAACTTTAAAAAAGTGAGGAAACGTGTTGCCTTAAAATTGAAATCGACAAGTCGACATATCATTTAACAGTATTTTATGAAATGTCCGGTTAGATCTTATGCATTTTTTCCCTGCATATCGTATGGGAACTTACTGTTAACCTATTAACGTTTTGTTTTTTTTCTGTAGCATTTTTAGATTTTTTTTTTTACTTTTCTATTGTATGTTGCAAAATTTTCACTTAAAAAGACAGCAGTTGTTACTTTTTATAAGGAAGTACATTAAAAAAAACACAAATCTGATCTAATTACGTCATTTGCAATGCAATTCATAATTTGTTGATTTCCTTACAAGTACACGGTAGTGTAGCTTTGTTGTCTGCAGATCTATGAATTGTTGTAATATTGTGATTTATCAATTGGTTGGTTTGACTCATTGCATAGATCTCTTTATTAAAGACATTTTTTAAAAATGCATTCAAGGAAAATATATCCAGCATTGGTGGGTGGTCACTGTTGCGCTGTAATGTCCTGAGAAAAGAAATTCATTGATTCGAACAAAAAGCTGTGAACACTTTCACTTCAAAAACATGGCTTATTACAGAAATCCCTCTGGACACACAGAAATAGCTTTTAGTAATTAGTGCTGAACCCCTCCTGGCCTTTGAGGAACCCATGGTTCTCCCACTTGTCAGTCATTTCCTGAACAAATACAGTGACGCATGTAGGAGCGTGAGATATAGACAAAAGAAATGTTCAGGGATTCTGAGAGGGTAAATTCCCTCAGGACAAACACAAGTGTGTGAATAAGAGAGAAGACTAAAATGAGGGACATCCTGTTACACACAGCCACTCACTCTCAGACTGTATAGTGGCTATGATTCCTCTGTATCAACACTATAGTTGTTTTTTTTTAACAACCAGCATTCAAGGATCAGAGGTCATCAACTGTTTTGACACTGCAGATATGGACTACCACTTTATAACGGGACGCTTACAAACTCCGTATGCGTAGCTGTATATTGCTGACAGCAGGAATTGGCCAGTAATTGCATACCTGCCTCTATATCAGGTACTGAAGCCTAAAATCCAGGTTGAACCTTATCATTTTTTTTGTCTGTGAGAGAGAGATAGGCAGAAAGAGAGAGCCTCAAGCGTGTAAAAGCATCAGTGGAGTAGAGAGACCATGTTTTTCACGTGCGTGGTTCACAGTAGTGGTGACAAAGAGGATCATGGATACTTGTCATATTACCCACCAATGCAAATATTTAACAGGATAAATAAAAAGCTGTGCTCTCCACGCAAACGTCATTCCAAAAAGTATACAGAAACGTTGGTAACTCTTCCTTTTACAGTCCAGTTACCCATGTAAATACTATGGACTTATTTTAGTAACAACAATTACTGGGTAATAACTAGTACTAACCCTGAACCTACCCCTAAACCTACCCCTGTTCCATGTACTTACCTTATATTAGCCAGTAATTTCTAGGTAAGTAAACTGTAAGTACTGTACTGTAAAAGGAAGCGTTACCGAAACGTGTAAATAAATAAATAAATTGTTAGGCCATTTGTAAGGCAGTATCAGATGTATCCTTCACATGGAATAGCAATACTTTACAAGATTATAAATATACTTTTCTTTCATTCAAAACGTATTATTAAAAAGCATTCCAATATGCAATTTAATTTAATTTATATACTGTATAAATATACATAACATACAAATACAAGCAGATTTGGTTATTTAAATTAGAGAAAGCCAAGTAAAGTCACTTTTAATATATAGACAATTGTCACTTTATACAATAAAGATTGTTTTAAAGCAGCTTTACAGTGATAAACAGGAAATATAATGCATCTCAGCTGTTGTTCAGTTGAAGTCAGTTCAGTGTTGAGTCAGTTCCGTTGTAAAGACCATCAATTATTAAATTAGTCCATTTCATCTATGAAACGGTGATGTCATTGTCCAGCTCAGTTCTCATACAATGGAGTCAGTACATTCAGATCAATATTGTTGAATATTAAGTGTCCCCAACTAAGCAAGCCAGAGGTGACAGTGGCAAGGAACCCAAACTCCATCAGATTCCCAATCTTCCAACCCTGAAATTTAAACCATTAGCTTAGAAACATGATAGCGTGAACCATTTGCTCCCTGTGCTCTTCGTGTGAGTAAATGCAATGCATGAGTGTCTATGTTAATGTCTATGAGTTTCCAGGACTACGTTGTTTTTGGCATAAGTGTTAATGCTGATAATTCTATACTCTTATAGACAGCTGAAAGCATAAATAAACTGGCCAAACTAAACTAACAATTAACTTAAAACCCAATTGTGAAGACATTTTCTGAGATTTCTGTGAAGTTTGGTCAATGGGTCTCTTGTGAGGTCCCATTTCAGTTAGGTCAATGTAATGCTCACCAGGTTTTGGAAGTCAGTTTGTGTACTATTTTATAAATGGATTTTAGAAAAGAGTAATAGAATCATCAGGAAGATGTGTTTTTTAAAATAGACACTGCCCGAGTGCCCGTCCTTATGTCACAAGAGGTGCTTTGACCCGATCTCCATTAAGCTCTGAAAAGCTGGTTTATCTGAATCCAAGAGGAACCACTTCAAGCACAAGTAGGAGAGAAAGTGAGGGAGAAAACAGCAGCGTAAACCACCAGCGTTTGCCCCTGAAATAAAGCCTCATCGATCCCTGTGTGCTGTAATTGGCAGTGAAGGTTTGTCCTCTGCTTTGCTGGAGTTATGGACGAGCTTTGTGAATAGAGCCTTGTGTGCGTGTGTGAACATCCGCAGAGAGATGCAGAGCCTACGGTGCCCTTCAAAGAGTCACACGAGGTGAGGAGATAGTCCCTCAACAGATAGAGCAAAATTAAATGCAGACTAAACTCAAGTTCAGCTCTGATTAACCAAACATAAAGGACAAAATAAAGAGAAGGACAAAGAAAGAGGTGCAGAACTCTGAAAAGGTCTGGAATACAAAGCAGGATGCAAGTGTTTAGTACACATGTGCGCGCACACACTTGTTGAGCGGGTCACTAGTGCTATCCTTTGTCATTGTCTCTTGGTGTCTTGAAGCAAAGAAAAAGTCTTTCTCTCTACCCCGTCATGCATAGCTCTAATCTTCTTCGAGGTGTCTTCACAGTGAAACCTTGACAGTGGGTTGGTTGGGTGACTCAGCTTTTCTCTCACAATGACAACTGTCTGAAAGAGATGCTGGCACCAGGAAAGGTTTCACTTCAGCTCACAGGGAGGTAGACATGTGAGTGTGTGACTGTTTTGCAGAGGCATAACGTCAAATCTTTACTCAGATCTCAGACGCAAATATTCAACCAAATGGAAACCTATATACAGTAGTAAGGGGATGTTCACACAGGGCTGGGTAAAAATCTTTACTTAATCCCAGTAAGGGCCATTAAAATCCCAAGATTGATCTTTTACTCAAGTGTTTCCTTTACAACTGTTGGATCTTCATCACTGCAGAACAATACATTGCAGTCTACAAGCATTCGGTTCTGAAAACTGAACAAATGAATATTCTAACTGATAAATGCCCAAATAAATCTTGATTAAACCAGATTCGAAATCTAATTAAGAAGAGCTTGTTAAATCGAAATGGAACTGAATTGGGAACCACCAATATAGCTGTAGATCCTTAATACAATTTGAAATTCTTGTTTCAACTATATACAGCTTTTTACAACTAGCATTGAGCATTGATGAAGTATCTTTAACTTCACACACACTCTCAGAAAAAAAGGCACAAAAGCTGTCACTGGGGCTGTCTCTTTTCAAAAGGTAAACTTTTGTCCATTTTAGGTGCTAATATTACATTTTAAGTGTTAATATGTACATTTTAGGTGCTAATAAGTACATTTTAGGTGCTAATATGTCCATTTTAGGTCCTAATATGTACATTTTAGGTGTTATTAGGTGCTAATATGTACCACTAAGGTACCAATATGCAGCCTTTGGGTACAAAAGTGTACCTTTTGAAAAGGTACAGTCCCAGTGACAGCTTTTGTACTTTTTTTCTGAGAGTGCAATGTCTTAAAAAAATAGTGCAGCTGTCCTGTGTAAAATCAAATCTCACAAGGGACTAATTAGGAACACTATTTACAGTATAGGCAGAAATAATAAATGTGATGCATCAAGTAGGCCTATAGCATATTTAATATCCAGTAAAATAGTCAAGGGATGTCCCAAATTTGACAAGAAATGAAATTTGCGAGTATGTAAAAAGGTTCTAGATGAATGTGAAGTATGAATGTGTGTAGTATGAGTATAATCCGGACGTAGCACATCTTTTATGATGTCATGTGACTTCACTTCACTGCCATACACAACTCCTCTCCCTTGTGAGATATGAAAGTGTGTGCACTTCAGAATCTCGGTGGAAGTAGTACGTCATCCAGGTACTTTTTTTACATTTTGAGTTCTGGCATATTACTTTTTGAGACATATTACTAATTACACAGTTTTTTGCTTATGTATTTATATAATAGGGAAGTAGGCATATTCAGACACAGACTCAATGTTTACTTAGGTAACGGTTGAACTTGTCACTATGCATCCTGGGATAGAATGTGTCCAAATTTTAAATGCAGAATGCTGACATAAAAAAGTGGCCAGCTCAGTTTTGAGAGTTAATATGTCACGAAGAATCACAAACTGCCACATGCATGCCTACACACTGTGCTGTGGCAAAAGACAAATGCATTGAGTAATGAGTGTCCAGAAGGCTATCTAGTGGATCTCTCCTGAAAACACACACAGAGAGAGAGATAAAGATGACCAAAAGCTTCTGGGTCACTTTATCAACGCAGAGTGTCTGTTATGGATCATAAATTTCAATCAATCATTCGGAGACACTTAGACCAGGCCTTACACACCTAAACACAATACCTGACAGCTCTCTCTCTCTCTCTCTCTCTCTCTCTCTCTCTCTTTCTTTTTCTCTGAAAATCCAAATCCTCCACTCTCTGGGCTGCATGAATGGACAGCTTCTACAGAGAGAGAGAGGCTGTATTCAGCATGATTTGCAATAGGATTACAGCAGTGATGTTGCTAGCTCTCTTTGGCATCAGCAGGGAGTATTTTCACTGCTCCTTGTGAGAATGAATTGGACTTTGAGAGCTGCCGGAGCTTGTTTGCAGCAGGTGCCATAATCTGCTTAACCGGTGCTAAGCACTCGTGCCTATTGCAATATTAGAAAACATTTACATTTGGGTAAGGCTGTCAATTGATTAAAAAACAACTGACCAATTAATTACAATGATTCATTTATAAATATATAATCATTTTATTTTAGAATTAAATTTTTTTTATGGAGAATCTGATGAATGGATTATCCAGAGCCTTCAAAGTTTCACCTTCAAACCATTTTCACCTGGTTTAAGTCTTGGCATTTGAATGAAAGCTTGTATGAAAGTGTTCATGTGGGCGAGGGAAGTAGTTTACCCTAGGAGACATAATGTGTGTGTATAGTTTATAGTTTATGGTTTACAGCATCAGCATTTGATTTTCCCTGTGGCTGACAGTGGTGTTTAAGCTAGTATATGTGTATTGCACCCAGTCTTTACCGGGCTTCCAACAAGTTTTCAAGAAATGTCTGTCAACACCTAAACCACATTTCGCCCAAATACAGCTGATTAGAACATATGTGATGTTTATTATAGTTATTTAGGGATTTTGGCACAATGGGATTTCCACTGTGGGTGGGCCTACATGATATATCAACA
This sequence comes from Pimephales promelas, assembly GCF_016745375.1. The sequence goes on from NW_024121144.1 coordinate 11,820,989, forward strand.
CTAAAAGACATTTAAAACACTTCACATGAGACATTGTTCAGTGTACCCACTAATACAGCTCATTCAGAGTGCATGTGTGTGTGTGTGAGTGGGTGGGTCTGTGTGCACCTGACCCAAGTGAGTGAAATAACCACTTGAAACTGTAAGACAAATTAGAGTCATATGAAAAACACTCACAGACATATAAATGTATGCCTGCCCAGATGTGATGTAATTAGCATCATTGATCTATGGCAGACGGGACGGTGTGGTTTAGTCTTAAGCGTCTCATAAAGGACTGGCTCCTCTGTGGGCTACAGTTAGAGCTCAGCTAACATGGCAGAGACAAATGCATCTAATTACATTCAGAGGCCCAGACTCATAAAGCCCATCTGAACCGAGACCAGCTCTGGGGTGGATAGGCAATCATTTGAGACCACAGGCCAACCTGCTATCAATCACATCAGATCAATGGAAAGATGCACAGTTACCGGGGCAGGTCAGCACGATTAGAAGTTACTTAGAGATTTCTTACGTATATGGCATCCAGCAAGTGGCCTAATTGACGGGAACTAAAACTTTAAGCTAACTCATGAGATGCTTTAGAATGGTATCCTCTGGAATGTTTGTTTCTCCATATATATCTTAAAAAAAATAACAATCATTGATAACAGACAAGATTAAAGACCTATCATGATATTAATTAAAGCGGTGATGAACTGAGAAATCAAATTTTCCTTCAGCTTTTGACATCTAAGAGGTCATCATATTATAAGAATATCCTGTAAGTTTCAGAAGTGAAAACGTCCTTGTTTGTCGAATATAAGCTTTTATTGACACCAGGCTCAGCAAACGACTCGTTTTTTAAAGACTGCATTTGCAGACCAATTAAGATTAAAAGACGGTGCTGTACCTTCTATATTGGATCCGACAGGAATGGTGCAACACACAGACTCTGGGTTGAACATGTATGGGCGAATCATTCCGGTTGCAATTTTGCAACATTGGAAGTTTTCAAAACAATTTCCTCCACGTGCATCGACGGGTGAGTTGAAACTCATTGTAATATGCAAAACTGTTATCCACTCACAGCAGTGGGCGTTTACTTCCAAGTCTTCAATGCGAGACGCCAACGCATTCTCATCACAAGGCGTCATCTAACTGACAATTTTGACCATGCTTCAATATCTGACGCTTTAGGCTCCCTTTAGCGTCAGTTAGGCCCTGTTTACACGAGAACGCTCGTGGGTGAAAACGTAAAAATATTTTATCAGATGTGCCTTTCGTTTACACGGCGACGGCGTTTTTGAGGCTTAAAAACGCAAAAAAAGTGAAACCACCCTCCAGAGTGGAAATCTTAAAAAAACGCTCCACCGCCGCGTTCCCATGTAAACGGTAAAAACGCAAAAGTCTGCTTGACAGTGAAGATTGTACGCAGGCGTGTGGACTTGGTGTTGTTGTAGTGTGCACTCCTAGCTGCCTGAAGTGCATACTACATTGAATTTCACACACTTTTGCGTCACCATTTGCACGCGGAAACACTCGACTAAACGCAGAATAAAGTGATGACGCAATGCCACTTTTGCGTTTTCTCTTCAGAATTGTTTCCGTGTAAACATAGCCTTACATGACGCGATCCTAGGGCGTCAGTTAAATGATGCGGGTAGGTTTAGGTCTGGGGTGGAGTAAGGGTTAGACACGATCCTAGGGCGTCATTTAACTGACCCTAAAGGGAGCCTAAAGCGTCAGATATTGAAGCATGGTCAAAATGCTTCCCAAGGCGTCAGTTAGAGATTGGGCTGGAGACGCCCATAAAAAACTATCGTTTTTGAGCTAGGCTCAAAAATAGGGGTAGAAAATAGGGTTTTTTTTTTTTATGTAAAAACCAAGCGAGCGTCATAAGTTGAACCTAAACAACATTATAATAAAAAAACTTAATATAATATAATATAAACTTAATTTTATAACTTAAAAAGCCAGTTCATGACCCCTTTAAACAAATTTTTGTCAATATCCCAATTTGTCGACAAAAGAGCTTATTAAATATTGGTGTACTAGCAATGTTTTAGAAGAAAAATGTCGGAATAATTTATTCAAATAATTCAATTAACCTGCTTTAGTTGCTTGAGGTGAGAGAGCTAAATGCTGGTAAACTATACGCCACTCAACTAATGCTTTTTTTTTTTGTTCTTCAAAGATGTCAGGTGATCGATAAAAGCAAAAGACAAGTATGACCGCGTATCTTGTTAAATTATTCAGCATACCTTGCAATCCAGGTTACACACACACTCACACACACATACATACTACCACACATGTACAGGTACAAACTGATATTTCCCAAATGTCAGTAGCCTGCCTTTGATCTCAGATGTGTCTGAGATGACAAGGAAAGCAAGAGGTTTGTGATTCTGTCATTCTCCTCCTGACCAAACAAGGTGGAGAAAGAGTAAAGGTCAAAGGTGACTGGAGGGATAACAATAGCCATAACAGAAGTGTGTGATCCTTACAGCCTGTCTAAAAGAGAGTGTTTTTATGTGTGTCAGTCTGTAACATGTAACACGCAGCAGATCCGTACACGACTACACGACTATATAGAATTCTATTAAAAAACTATCAATAATTAGTCTTTCTTTTTTGTTTAAGGGAAGTGTTGCCTTACACACACTTAGCATACAGAACAGGTCATTAGAAAGAGAGGAAACTCACATGGGCAGGGTGAATAATTCTCTCTGAAGCTGAGAAACATGGAATAGCCATACTTCTATCTTCCTGTGGAGGTGCACTGAACTCTCTCTGTCTCACTTCTTGCTGCTCTTGTTTATGTTAAAAGCATTAAAGCGGCACTTCAGGCAAAGGCATATAGCTCTAGCCATGCCATGTCTGCATTTTAATTCATCTGATCAGGTACCCAAGGGTTGAAAGAGAGAGAAAAGACATTATTACTCCTGAGTAGTGTTTGCCAGTGGCCTTTCTGTGCTCATTACAGCAGCTCATGGTCACTATCTGCTGTCAGGTCACATTGGCTGTTTGATGGCCTCTGATTTCCATGGATTTTGGTCTGAATTGTGGGTGGGGACCTAAGAGAGACCCAGTCTTTTGATCTGTCCACTCACTAGCTCTGTTTTGCATCTGGATGTGTCTAACAGAGGTTCTGGTTCTTTATACTGCCGCAAATAGTTAAAATAAAAGTAATAAATAAAGATATGTAGGCGTATCTTTATTCCCTCAGATATGTAGTGCACTATGCAACTAAAGCAGAGCTGCAGGACTGATATGAACAGTCATTTTAATTAGTTTGTTACTGGGTAAGGTTAGAGAAAAAGATTACTTTTATTTTGTTATAAAAATACACCATATGCTCCTAAGAAGTCTGGATCCTTGAAGTCTTTCTGCTGGCATATCAACAAATGCTTTTTTGTAAATTTAATGGATGCAGCAGCACAAGATTAAGAGACTGATCATTATAACAGACAGATATTCAGCGAACTGTTTGTTTTAGGAGTGATGGTCAAGAACACGAAAACTATAATCATTGTGGTTGTGAGTAATCTGGTGTGTGTGCATCATTGTTGCAATTTTATGGCAGGGGACGCTTATTAGGCTAATTAAACACTGTTATGCTGTTGTACATTAATTTTATTAGCACTAGTAAGAAATTAGTTGAACACAGTTGATTCTGATCTTTCTTTGTAATTTTAACTATAAACACAGGTGTCATGGTAGTTTGTAGGTTAACAACTAATTTATCATGTAAACTTTTTTTTTTCCTTCTACAGAACACTGATATTTTGACTAAGAATGTTGGTTGCCAAACAGTTTTGGTTTTATGCATGGACCAAAAAACAAAACAAAAAAAAAACACCACACACATATTATGGAAATTTGAAAATGGTATGAGACATTTCTCAAAATTTGTTCAAGAAAGGAAATCATACAGGTTTGCAATGACATGTGAGTGAGTAAATGATGCTAATGCTAAAACTATCTCTTTAAAGCTAAAAAGGACATACATGCAGTAAAAGCTATAATGTAAGTATAATGTTCAGAATATATGGCAAATGTTTCTATTGTAATTCACATTTATTCATGTTTATTCATTAGTGTCGTCTTTAAGGAGAGAGGTGAATGGAAGATTAGTCTTGAGCGAGTCATATGGAATTGCTGTTAAAGAAAGTGTGTGCAAGCAGGGAGAATTTCTAGAAAGAGAGCAAGAGAGCAGTTTAATGGACCACTTTGCCTTCACCCCTTCATTTGAAACCTAAAATTGTCAGAGCTGTCAGTGCAATGGACTGATCATAGTGTTTGTCAGCAGACATAAACAGCGACATATTTTCCCACATCTGTTATTTCCCTCCTCTTCTCACAACTCCGTTATAGTAAGGCCGTGTGTCCACCAAAGCGTTTTTAGCCAGCTGAAAACGCTAGACGCTCTGTTGAAGACGCCGTGCTTTGGGCGCTTGAGAGCGTTTTGGCAGTGCAGCGTTTTTTTTCGTTGAGACGTTTCGTTGCTATGAGACAGAATATCCACAGCAGTTTGAATGTTGACAGTTGGTCGGTGTGGTATTAGTCCCGCCCCTCCTCCACTGTGATTGGATGGCTGGGTAAAAAGTGACAGTGATGAGCGCTGCGTTTTATCCAAAGTTGAACATTTTTCAACTCCCAGCGACCAGAAAAAACGTTCAGCGCCTTGGTACGCTCATGGCGTTTAAAAAACGCGGCGATCCCATTGAAAACAATTGAAAACATACGCCAGCACGGTCAAGTTGGCTACAATGCCACAGTCAGTTACCATTGTACCTTGTGTCCCTCAGTATGTTTGAGGCTGATTAAGAGATTATAACATCCATCCATCCATCCATCCTTCCTTCCTTCCTTCCTTCCTTCCTTCCTTCCTCATGGAGCTCCATTGACAGACTTGATTTTAGAGGCACTAATTTTTGTTCTTTGATTAAGACAAAAAAGACATGCAAATGAAATATGCAAATTGAGGCAACTCAAAGGCTTCCTTTATGGCGAATGTGCACACAAATTAGATTTTTTAAATCATACTTTTAAATAAGAGGTGGATGTAGATAGAATAAATACTAAAGTTAATGTTCATACAAATTCCCAGTTATCACAATTACACAAACACCATTGGCATCCATAAGTGGGGTCGGTAAGATGTTTCACTAATGCTGCATTTATTTGATTAAAAATACCTTAACAACAATAATATTGTGAAATTTATAAAAATTGTTATGTATATTAAAATGTAATTTATTCCTGAGATGGCAAAGCTGAATTTTCAGCATCATTACTCCAGTCTTCAGTGTAACATGATCCTTTAGAAATCATTATACTATGCTGATTTGCTGCTCAATAAATATATCTTATCATTATTAATGTTGAAAGCAGTTGTGCTGCTTAATATTTTTTTGTGGAAACTCTAAAACAGTTTTCAAGCTTCCTTTATTAAAAGAAAAAAAAGAAATCTTTTGTGATATTATAAATGTCTTTTGATCACTTTTGATCAATTTGATCAAGTATTCATTTTTTTTTTCTTAATCTTACTGACCCCAAAACTTAGAATAGGTAGAATACAGTAATTAAGCAGCAACATTATGCGACCTCATAAGACTTGCCTCAACACACCTAATCAAGCTCTTACTGTAGAAACTTCCAGGCAGGTGTGTTGAGGCAAGTTTAAGCAAAAATCTGCAGGACAGTGACCCTTCAGGACGAGCTTGGACACCCCTGATTTAAAGTGTTTCAAATCAGTCACTTATTAGGTTACAGTTTGGTTTGGATGCTGCCTAATGTCAGCTGCCTACTTAGTTTGCAACATTTTAAAACCGAATCTTATTGACAGGCCTGATCTTTGGGAAAAAAAATGTAACTTGGAAATCCCTGTTAGCAGCGCACACATCCGTGCTGATGTGACTAAATCAGATAAACACATGCTATATTTGGAGAGACTGTAGAACTCTCCAGAGGTTTGAGACGCACTCAAGCATCCAGCAAAATAACACACTGTAAGCTGGAGAAAGCAAGGTAGGAAGAATGCAGGAGGAATAAGAACATGTTTTGACCCTTACCATTTTGTCATGAGTGTAGGCAAAGGCCTTGCTACCTGTCTCTCAGCGCCACATGTAATCCTCCAAACGCAGTGTGAACGAACCTAAAGACATCAAACCTAATCAAGCATTCCACTGCACTGCTGATGTGACGTTATCGTCCCACTTCCAGAACCTAATCCTTCATTAAAATGCACAGGATGTAAACGCATTCGTGTTTGTTTAATTAATTCACTGATTAATTTGCTTGTTTATTCATTTAGCTGTTTATCGGAGAGCTTTAAACGTAACAGAATACCGGATGAAAGAAGAAAAAAACCAATCGAAGTTATTTTTTTTAATGATGCCATCAGAGGTGGGGTCCATATTCTTCATTTTATCATTATATATAAAAAAAAGAATACTAAAAAGGCCTGCCAAAGTTAATCTGGTAGCAAGAAATCAATTAAATGAACACAATTAACTGAATTTGATTTTACTGTTGTCATTTTGCATTCTACTTACTGTTGATTGGTAGATTGGTAAAAAAACCAAAAAAAAAAAACCAATAGATTTATCATGATTAGTTTATTATGATATCAAGAAATAAAAAACGAATCCATATATTTATCAAAAGTGTTTTGTAGTAGATTCGCCTTGGCACTGTCCGGTGTTATTTTCGTATTATTTATATAATATTATAGTGTTTATATTTTTCTAATTACATTTAAAGGCCCGTTCACACCAGAAAGAATAGTAAAAGAATAAAAGTAAAAGAATAGATGTCCACACCACTATGATGACTATAATGGCACAGAGAAACGATATAGTTGGAATCACGATGATTTTTGACAGCCAATCAAAATCCTGTTTTAAAGAGTTTGAGCATTTAAAGCGGCAGAAAAAAAAACTGCAGCACGCTTTTAGTAAACCAGACCAATATTGTTTGATGGCGTGGACGCTAATATAGTTATCATTATATTAGTCTTTATGGTTATCGTTCTTGGTATGAACAGGCCTTTGTTTTTATATTTGAGTTCATTTTAATATTAGTTTAAGTTTTAGAAATGTTGTTATGTGCTTTTGCCATTTTTTGTTATTCTCTTCAGCTTATTTTATCCCAGTTTTAGTTTTAGTAATTGTAATAACTTTGACATTTTCAGTATTTTTTTAAGTTTAAGTTTCTATTCAATTATGTCAGTTACTAAAATATATATTTTTTTAATAGATTTAGTTAGTTAACAATAACAACACTGACACTTGTCTCTCTAAAAGTTTTTCCAAACATAATATTTAATCTAAACATTAATAGTAGTTAAAAATATAATATACTATCAACATATTTTCCAGATACCATTTTAATAATTTAGTACATAATTTCATTATAATACTGTATCATTGAGGCCATTTTCTCTCACACAGTAAATGGGTCTGTGAATATGATCATTTTAAAAATGGGGTCTGGTATCAACAAGCATTTAACCCATGCCCTAAGAGAAATTGTAATAGTTATATTAACTTTAATGAAAAATCTGTGACATTGTGATATGGAGAAACTTCCTGGATTCTCTCTCACTTTTACTATCCTTCGACCAAACAGACAAACTTGAGCTCTCGGACATAGACATGCCGGCTTGTTTCACTTCAATGAACACAAACAGTTATAAGATCGAGAAAGACGATGCTTTAAAAGGTGCCATCTGTGGCCTGAAAAGAGTTTCTAAGCAAACACTCAGAGACATGCACTCGTCTTTCGTTCTCCTTCGTACAAAGCCCAGTACATGGAGGCCCCTGAGTCTGCCGCCTTAATGAAGACGAATGCAAGGAATCAATTTGCACCTTCCCAACTCCATCTGGCAGCTCAGCACTCCACCATCAATTAACACACCAGCTGGGGAACACACACACTCACACGCCGCCCACTTCTCATATCTGCTCTTTGCCGCTTGGCTCAGAACTACCAAAGGCGGCCCGAACCCATAGGACCCCGCAGGCTGGAGATGTAGATATGCAATATATAGGATATTTGGGGAGTTCACGCAAGTAAAAAGCGATTAAAACAGGAATCATGAGAAAAAGCTAAAGGTGAAGGAGACCCGTAAAGGAGAGAGGCACTTGAGAGCTCAACACACAAGCTCGATCCAAACAAACAGGCGTCTCGGAGTGTGTAAATTGTTCAGACTGTAAACAGATTCTCTTAATGTGGATAGTTTTAAGCCGAGCACCCGCAGTGCAGGGAGTTATTGACTGATCTCAACCAGAGGGTGAACAAGAAAGTCCGTCATCTGTCTTCCGATCGCTCCGCCGAGATAAAAAGACAAATCCGCTCGTGGGGATACCGATCCTTCGCCAGGCCAACAAAAGACATTTCATTCAAAGCCTGCTGGACAGTGGGCTAAATTTGACTCGTCTGAAATAACAGGAGTGTGAAATATCACAACTGAGCTGACACATGGGGAGAGATTGAGAGATACGGACGCATTAAAACTCCCTCTATCAACTTCCATCACTACACTGCTGTGCTAGAGCTCTTTATGTAGGTCATGAGTGTTTTTCTGAACATGTGCGCTCCCCATCCCTCTTTCTTTCCTTCCTCACTCTCTGTCATTCTCATGTACAAATGAGAAAGCAACACATGTCCAGTGATCTTAAAGCTCATCAAACCTGGATTCAAGGAGAAATTCTGAGACACCAAGGTGGATGACTGGAACTTCCAGACGTTCCATATCTGAACTATTATTGAGAAGTTGCAAAATTCTGTTCTGGTTCTGGTTCTCTCATCATTAAGCACAATTTCCCCCCAAATTCTCATCATACTAACAAAATACAAATACTAAAATATGGAAACACTTTCCAGTTTAGCCTAAATAATACAACAGTAACACTTTATAATAAGTACACAGTAACAAATCCCTTAGAAATCATTTGCAAACTATTAGGTTAGTTAATTATAGTACAGGGCTGTTGAATGCTTGATTCTGATTGGTTGAGAACGTTCTAAGGTGTGCAATTAGTCTCATCCCAAGACGTCATATAACTGACCATCGGATAATGGAAACACCGTCATTTCGCAAAATTTTTTTATCGACATTTGGAAAATATCGCAAAATTTTTGCGCAAATCTGTAATGGAAACGCGCCTAGTTATATGACGTCTTGGGATGAGACTGTGTTAAATTATTTTCAGGGAAACGCACGGTTAAAGTAGTTTCAGGCAGGTTTGACCGCATTACTGTTCCATATCACTGCGCGTAGTTAACTGTAATAACGGAAAACAGGATACAATTCATAACAAGAAAAAACATGCAGCCCCATGCGCTTGGTCTGCGCAGCCTGTTCTCACATAAATGCGTCTCTATAACACGCATTGTGTATTGTCGTGTAATTTATATGCGAAAATTAGTTATTACTTGCGTATGAGATGGAGTTTTTCACGTGCATTTGACACGCAGTTCATTTGCGTGTAATACATGTATATTGATAGGCCTACTTGTTAAAAGGGCTTTGTGTGTTTCATTTATTGGGTTACCTACTGTCAATTATAGAAAACAAGAATGAACAAATTCATTAAAACAAATTTATTTAATAAATAAATAATAATATTGATGCACATGCTTTTCTGTCTCATTATTTCAACATCTCTCTCTCTCTCTTCCTCTCTCTAAGCTGGAACACACTTAGGTCTACTAAGGCCAGTTATGAATGTAATTTGATACTTGATCATGCCCAAACAGCGCGTTCATCACAGTCTATGTTCACAATTGGTGCTTAAGACCTGCTACAGTACATTCGATGGAAACAGTCGGTCTTCGAATATTTCAGGGAGTCGTAAGTGTGCCCCCCATCGTTAGTCTGCTATCAGTGACTCAAACCTCCATTACTATACCTCTAAAATGGCGTTTTGGAATTAGCAACGGAGGCATGGGATTAGATGCGTAAGAAATTAGTCCTACATACAAGAGCGTTTTAGTGACAAAAACTTGACAAACGTCTTGAAATGCATCATCTGAACAATGTTTTGAGGTGTGGTAACTGTAGTATAAGCAGAATAATTGAATTCAGGCCATTGAATTATTAGAAGAAAAAAAAATTCTGTGTCATCATTCTGTGGTGAAAAATAACCTGCGGTCAGTGGCATAAACCTCCTAACTAGCAAGACGTTCTTGGTAAACCCGCATGCTTCAACACCAAACTCCATGGCTATACTGGTCCATCACCCACTCTAGTGTCAAAACCAATCTCCATGACTATACTGGTCCATCACCAACACTAGTCAACACCAATCCCCATGGCTATACTGGTCCATCACCTACACTAGTGTCAAAACCAATCTCCATATACTGGTCCATCACCTACACTAGTCAACACCAATCTTCATGGCTATACTGGTCCATCACCTACACTAGTGTCAAAACCAATCCCCATGGCTATACTGGTCCATCACCTACAGTATAGTCAACACCAATCCCCATGGCTATACTGGTCCATCACCTACACTAGTCAACACCAATCCCTATGGCTATACTGGTCCATCACGTACACTATAGTGTCAAAACCAATCTCCATGGCTATACTGGTCCATCACCTACACTAGTCAACACCAATCTCCATGGCTATACTGGTCCATCACCTACACTATAGTCAACACCAATCTCCATGGCTATACTGGTCCATCACCTACACTATAGTCAACACCAATCTCCATGGCTATACTGGTCCATCACCTACACTATAGTCAACACCAATCTCCATGGCTATACTGGTCCATCACCTACACTAGTGTCAAAACCAATCCCCATGGCTATACTGGTCCATCACCTACAGTATAGTCAACACTAATCCCCATGGCTATACTGGTCTATCACCTACACTAGTGTCAAAACCAATCTCCATATACTGGTCCATCACCTACACTAGTCAACACCAATCTTCATGGCTATACTGGTCCATCACCTACACTATAGTCAACACCAATCTCCATGGCTATACTGGTCCATCACCTACACTAGTGTCAAAACCAATCCCCATGGCTATACTGGTCCATCACCTACAGTATAGTCAACACTAATCCCCATGGCTATACTGGTCTATCACCTACACTAGTCAACATTAATCTCTATGGCTATACTTGTCTATCACCTACACTAGTGTCAAAACCAATCTCCATGACTATACTGGTCCATCACCTACACTATAGTCAACACTAATCTCTATGGCTATACTGGTCCATCACCTACACTATAGTCAACACTAATCTCTATGGCTATACTGGTCTATCACCTACACTAGTGTCAACACTAATCTCCATGGCTATACTGGTCCATCACCTACACTAGTCAACACCAATCTCTATGGCTATACTGGTCTATCACCTACACTAGTGTCAAAACCAATCTCCATGGCTATACTGGTCCATCACCTGCACTAGTGCCAAACCAGCATTTACTAGGACTAGTATGGCTATTAATTCAGGTCTAACCTAGTCGTTTCAGCATGGTTTTACAAAACTGCCGTTGGAAACAACAGAACTGTAGTGTAATACAAGATATTGTATTTTATAGCGCAAGGTCCCAACACTATTTGTCAATTCTTCATTTGTTTTGGTTTTTTTCTGCCTGGGCAGAACAAACTGCTTAAGTAAGAATTTCATTGTCCTTTGTGTGAAACAGCCAATAAATCTTTTGAAACTTTTGTATCCCATCTAAATTGATGAGTCAGCAAATCCCATGCAGTATGTTTTGTTGATTCAGGTGAGCGTCTGACAAATCAGATTTACTTTGGGCCCTATGATAGGACATTCAGGGTAATATATTTATACAAGCTTCACAATATTCATCAAAACCTGACAAATACAAATTTAGCAATAACCCCCTTGAGTCTGATGGGACTGAAACTTATTCCAACATCCACATTCAGTGCTCCTGCGTAAAAGCTACAGCTCTTAGCACAATCATGTCATTCACTGAGCTTGGGCAGGTGCGTGCTGGATTGGATAGTGTGTGTAGACAGCTCTTGCAGGTGTGTTCGGCAGAATGTGTGATGGCTGAATGATCAGTTGGAGTGTCAAGTCTGAATTGGTTCTGATAGTGAGTGGGCAGTGATTGCCTTCATGCCATGTTCAGTGAGCGACCCGATCCAACAGCTGAATCTGAACACCTGACAGGAGTAAGATCTGTTTCTCTATCTCTAAAGGCCATGAAGAGTTGTGTGTGTCTGTGTAGGTAGGTAGGTACTTTACAATTTGAAGGGTATAGTAAAAGCATCCTGAGGAAGACAACAAATCCTCATGGATCATAAGTTTCAAAATGGTGAGTCAATACACATATACGCAAACACACAGCCTGCCTCCAAGGCTCTACATGTCCTCTCTGAAATGTGTCAAAGTTACAAAGACCTTTTACAAATGTCAAAGGTACACACGGGCTCTGCATGTGTGCGTGAAAGAGAGTGCTTTCATGTGTATGAGATTAATGATGGTTCAACCTGCCATCCCAATAACTACCAGCAGGATCTGTTGGTAGAACCTCTCACAACAAGATGTCATGCTTATCAGAACATGTTAGTTTCAAAGCATGTTTTGAATGTACTTCCTTTTGCCGTAATGCATCATCAGTAACAAAATAGCATTATAAGCTATTTAGTAATTACAGGGGAAATAGGATTAATTAATATTGGTGATCTTAACATCTGCTGCATGTAACACTGCATCAATATTCTTAACATTTATATTAAAAAACAATACATTTGATTAAGAAGTGAAACTGCATACAATAAGGCTTATTTCAGAGAATATATCTTTACACTTTTTTCCACAATTTGGCAATGAATTAATTCAAGATATTCATTAGGATCTAAAAGTCTGAAACCACACACTAGTATAAAACTTTTTTTTATACTAAGTTATTCAATTCTGCCTTTCCCTCAAATTTATTACCATAATTTACAAAAAAAAGTATTAAAAGAAAAACTAATTCCACAGAATATCCCATTGTAATTTTTGTGAAAACGTACAGTTTATTCTGTTTTAAAGCTCTAAACTTAGCTTGCTTGACTTAACAAAATACAGAATAAGTCAATGAGTCATGCATGTAGCTGTGTTTGCAATGCATGTGTGTTTTTGTGTGTCCACTGACCTGAAAAAAAAAAAAGATGAAAAGGCTAATGCAACAATCACACATCATTGATACAGCCCTAGTAACTGCCGTGGTCAATGTAAAACCATTACATTAAATGTCATATCCTGTGGTCCAAAAATGATTGTGATTGTTCATGCTTCCCTGGATCTGGGTAAAGCAACAGGTGCTCCTACATGTTGACTAGAGAAGTGGTAATGAGCTAAATGCTGCTCTCTAATAGCAGCAGGGACTATCCATTTGATCCATTTGGCAAAACAATCCAGGTTTCATTAACATCAACATTAAATTAATACACTTCGACTCAATGCCGGCAATATATTATGCATTAAATTAATAAATTAACTAACTGTATTTTTTCTATGTATATTTCTGAAATGCACTTAAGCTGCTTTGAAACAATATGTATTGTGAAAAGCGCTACAAATAAATTGAATTGAATTGAACTTCCAAAATACTCATCAACTGTACAGTAAATTACATGATTAGCAGTAGCTTACCAAAAAGCGTATTATTATGTTTGCAGATTTCAACACAAATTACTTTGTGAATTATGTGCCTTGCTTTCCTTGACAAAAATTTGCAGTTGTGAAAAGCCTAAAACATCAGAAGGGTGATACAACAGAAATTTAGTCAAGGTGGAAACCCAATGTGAGAAGATGCTATTAGCAATCTAGCAAATATGCAGAGGAAATATTGAACTGCTTCATCAAGGCATTGGAATATTTGTTTCTGTAGAAATCATATTACATCAGCCACTCTTGTCTCTTGATATACAAACAAAATACTAATTGAAAATGCTCCACTTCAGTTCTGCATACATTTAAGCTTGCTAATTCTTCACAGAATTCTATGATGAGCTCTAGAATATCTGTTCTCACTGCAGTCCCCTCTCTTTGCGTTGTTTAAGACGTGACAGAGCTGTATCTCTGCTGCCCTTCTCAGGTGAGAATATGCAACTGCAAGATATAGTTAATGCTCTTTCTTCATCTCTCCCTCTATTTCCCTTTATCTCTCACCGCTTTTCCCCTCTCTATCTGTCTTCCATTTGCCCTCTCCAGCCCAGCCGGGTCTTTGTTTCTGTTGCTCTTTTACTTGGAAATACGGAGTGAGCCGAGGGCTTGCCCTCCTGCTGTTCCCTCTAAGACTGAAAACAAAGAATCTACCCACTGCAGGAAGATAGAAAGGAGGAAAAGGCAGAAGTAAGGGCATGGAAGAGGAAGAAAGAGAGTTAAGGAATAAAAGAAACAATTTAAGAGAGATAAAAGGACCTGTAAGGAATGGACTGGGGCTTAAAAATCACAGCACAAAGAGGATAATCCTCCACTATAGATCATGTATAGTGTACACTATTGCATTATGTAGTTTATATGGCCTGTCAAATGAATTAAATGGCATTATATGACAATTAATTAATCAAATCATATACATTTTTGAAGAGAAAAGCCTTCAAATGAATAGAGGGAATTGTTGTGGAGGGAAGTATGACAGACATTGTTTTAGGAACATTACAACAGGCGTTGAATATTTATATTTATAATTGAAAGTTTTGAAAGGCTCCCCACAGATCCACCATGTATGAAAAGCACCAAAGCTTTCCAAAAGATCCCATTCAGTGATTTAAGCATTGAGTTTTGCCAGGTTGGTCACTCAGCATTCCTGCTGCTATTATGTAAAGTTATTGGCGATCAACAAATTTTGGAAATCTAATGACAAATTAGATGTTTTGTGATTTAAAATAAGATCAGTTTTCTGGCTGCTAAAAATGAACAACCTGCAGGGCGAAGTGTTTCTATAATTTGCAGCAGCACACAATACATAAAATCATGAACAAGATGAACGACTATCAATGAATGAATCAAACGAATCAGACTGTCAGCGTGGTTTTTCACGCATAATGTTTAACATTGCTTTATGTGGGTAAAGACATATCGTTGACAAATCAAAGACAAAACAGTAAAATCGCTGTATTCCAATCTCTTCATTCACGTTGGTGGTCACTACTTATTTGCATAAACTTTTACCAGCACTCATTGAAAAAGAATGACTTCTGGTTGTGTTCAATGTAAAAAGGGGCTTTAGTGAAGTGACCTCTACACACATAACAACAGCCAAAGCCTTTATTTATTCTGCACCATTTTTATCAACGGCTTCTTTTGTTTTTTTGTCTATTCTAGCTTTTACTCAAACAATTTTTTTGAAGCACCACTGTCAGGTTTTCTAAAGGTCTAGCATTAATCCTACTATAATAATCTGTATAATTCTGAGATAATCTATGGTGCTCTAAGTATTCTGAGCACTGCAGATGCACTGACGCTTGTGCATGTGTCTGTACTGAGATCTGCTCTGGTTTAAGCTTGTAAGCTGCTCTCTTAAAGAGAGGAGGAGAGGCATCTGTGATGTTTCATTTGATGGCTGCTGCTGTTTGGTCTTTTAATGCTAAGGAGTCACTTATCCTGTTCTTCAGTTATTTCTCAGTTTTCTTGTTTTACATTGTTGTGCTTATTTTGAAGTTTTGAGGTTATATTACACAAGGCATAATTCATGAATTTTGTTTGACACTGGAAATAGTGCTGTTCCTTAAATTTCAGCACATATTTGATACAAATGCACAAGCACATGGACAACCATTTAAAAAAAATAAAGTCCCCCCCTCGGTAGAAATCACGTCCCAACCCCCACCCCGTGCACGCCACTGCATGGAGTCATCGAAGGAGGGAGGAGACTTCGTGGAGACTTGGCTGGTAGACCCCGGGGAAACGACAGACTGAGATGGAGATGATGTCGGTAGAGGCCAAGGTAGAGCCGAATGAGCAAGGTGGAGCTGTAGAAACAAGTATCTGAGGTGGAGCCAGGTTCCAGAGGACTGAGGCGGAGCTGGTAAGACTTAGGACCAAGGTGAAGGAGGAGTTGGAAGGAAAGGCGGAGCCCAACAGGGCCAAAGGTGTGGATGGAGAAAGCGCAGCCGAAGGCCCGGAAGTCCGTGGCGCAGGCAGAGTGATGACTGAGCAAGGAAGAGGGAGCCAATTCAAACCATAAGGATGAGGGTCCCATGTGCAGCCAAGGAAGGGGAAGGAGCCAAGGTGAAGCCGACTGGGATTCACGATTTATGCAGCAGAGTTGAGCCAGAGGAGGAGCCGAGGGACTGATGCGAACCAGCGGAGGTGGGGCCGAAGGACTGCCTGTCATTGGTAGAGAAGGTCGGAGAGGAAGGCTCTGTGGGTTTCCTGGAGACACAGAGACTTGGAGCAGGGCAGGAGACGTAAGAGACTTAAAGCTGGATCAGCAGGGACTAGGAGAAAGGCAGGACCAGCGGAGATTTGGAGCTGGGCAGGATCAGCAAAGACTTGAAGACTTGTAGAAAAGCAGAACCAGCGGAGCAGCGCAGTCTCATCCCAAGACCTCGTACAACGGACGCTTTTGACCATACGTCAACATCCGCCGTTTTAGGGTACCCTTTAATGTCGTTAGATGACGCTATGTAATCCTAACCCTACCCGCGTCATCTAACTGACGTTAAAGGTAAAGCGTCAGTTGGATAACGCCCCAGGATCGTCATCTAACTGACGTTAAAGGGTACCCTATAACGGCGGATGTTGACGTATGGTCAAAAGCGTCAGTTAGATGACGTCTTAGGATGAGACTGTGTTAAGCGGAGACCCTACGTCAGGTGTACCCAACCCTGCTCCTGCCGATCGACTGTCCTGCGCAGTTCATCTTCAACCCTAATCAAACACACCTGAAGCACCCAATCGAGGTCTACTGGATCACTTGAAAATCAAAGTCAGGTGTGTTTGATTGGGGTTGCAGATCAACTGTGCAGGACAGTCGATCGGCAGAAGCAGGATTGAGCACACCTGCCCTATGTGGATAATCCTCTTCCAAATTCTCATAAAAAAGATGGGGGGTAGAAGTATGGACAGGGCTCCATTCCCACTTGTGGACCTGGTCGGATTCTCTGTTGGGCTCATGCTAAGGGGTGATGGTTGTCTCAATCACTCTTTCTGGTGCTGATATAGGTAACACAGTCTCATCCCAAAAAGTCATATAACTGACGTTTTGGGACGCATTTTGACCAAACGTCAATATCCGCCTTTTTAGGGCCCCCTTAAACATCGGTAGATGGCGATCCCGGGCCGTCATACAACTGACGCTTTACCTTTAACGTCAGTTAGGTGACGGGTTAGGTTTAGGGGTAGGTTTAGGTCTGGGTTAGAGTGCCCTAAAAAGGCGAATATTGACGTATGTATTGACGTAAAAGACGTCCCAAAACGTCAGTTATATGACGTCTTGGGATGAGACCGGGTTGATATAGGCCATATGTGTCTGTGGTGGGCTCTGGCATAGGCTCCATGCAGGGTGTGGAATTCATTCCCTTGCTGTTGTTGGCAGTTCTTGGCCAGAACAAGCCATAATGTGGACTAGACCTTACGCAGTTTAGTCAAAGATCTGGCTATGACAGGCTAACAAAAACACAAACACAGCATTGTCTGCTGAAGAAAAGATGCAAGACATCTGAAACCTTTTCAAAACACTGGGAATTTAGTGTGCGTGCGTGTTTAGATTATTAACCTCATTTCCCATAAGCTGGTGTGTGATTAGATGTATTATCTTTAATATGAAAAACAGCACATTAGCGATTAGTGGCTTCATGCTAATGATAAGAAGCAACGCTGTATTACTCGCTCAACTGAAGCTGTGTTTGTTTACTGAGGTTGTGCTCTAATTTGTCAGCATTATGTCGTTCATTTTTCTTTGTTAGAGGGACCATGAAGCACAAAGAGAACAAGAGAAACTGAAAGAAAGACTGAGATGTAAATGACAGAAAGAGAAAGAGTGTGTTTGAGAGAGCTAGAGAGTGATCCACAGAGAGAGGGAAATGGGATGGAGAGTGAGAAGGACAGATTGAAGGAAGGGAGAAAATGAATGAGAAGGGGGAGAGAAGTAGAGGACAGAAGGATGAAGGGAAGGAGACATGGAGGACAATTCATCCACATCAGTCACTAATCCCTTAACGGTGTGTAATCACCAGTTTAATTAGCAGCTCTGATTGGCCGAGTCTGACCCACTGCTTTCTTTTTTGGATCATAAAATGGTCTCTTCAGAAGCTTCTTGATTAAACTCTGAAGATTTTATTTTTTTTTCACGTGATTCATTAAACCCTATAGAGCGAATCGTCAAGCTACAGCACAGGTCAAATTATCACAATTGTGTTTGTGAGTATTTCTTGTAATTCCGAAAATACGTCTTGCCATTAGGACTTATTTGTTTCTCCTAATTGCATCATTATGTGAATTTATATCTCACGAGTTTACTTATTCTTAAGAAGCGCCATGCTACAGCGCATGTCACATTCAGTTCAGTTTGCACTCGTTTTGCCATCACCTGCCTTCGTCACTCATTCATTGTCACAGACACTAATCACATTCAGCTGTGCACCATCATTAACAACTGTATGTACTGTATGTTCAGTTCTGTTTCAGTTCAGTGTTCACATTAACAAATTTATCTTGTAATTGTGATTCTGCCTTACCATTATGATGACTTCCTTATTTCTTGTAATTACATCATTATGTAAATGTATAATGTAAATATATATCACAATTTCACCATTTCTTATTCTTAATGAGCCACAAACTACAGTGCAGGTTATATTCTCACAATTATAACTTTGTTTGTTATAATTGCATAATTGCATGACTTTTTATCTCAAAATTTAACGGTATTATTCTTAAGAAGCATATCAAGCTAGCGCAGGTCAAATAATCACAAATTCAACTATTTATTTTAATTGTGACCACATCTCACCATTGCAACTTCATTTACTGTATCATAGTTGCATCATTATGACTTTTATATCTCACAAGTGTAAACAGCCTACATTTAGGCTAAGGCAGTACATTATTTGTTGGAAGCATTTTA
This sequence comes from Pimephales promelas, assembly GCF_016745375.1. The sequence continues at coordinate 11,840,060 of NW_024121144.1, forward strand.
CAGTGTAATTACACATTTAAATACTACATAGAGGTGGGGTTAAGAATAAGGTTTATTTGCATGTAATTATGTATAATTTACTGTAAGGACAATGTGAAAGTGTTGCCCTGATAAAAATTAATGTAGGCTAATAATGTATAATGCCGTTGACAATGTTTTATAAGAACTACTGTAAAATCTGTGCATTTTGCTTCCTTAAGGGGGATGGTAGCTTTATATCATAAAAAAACCTTGCTGCAGTGGGTTAGCTGGATTCTTTTATTAATTAATTTATTTTTTTGCCTGTTTTCTTATCACTTCCCACTATCTTGCTAACTATAATCCTCATAAAACCACCCTTCTGTGACACTATCTGCAAATCTTTTCATTTGGAGGTCACAGCGGTGAAACCCTGAAGCGAGTCATGTGAAAGAAGCTTGCCATCCCATCATGCATTTGTAACAGCTCACACATGGGTTCCTGATCCCCATGACTCAGTAATGAGTGTGTGCGTGTGCGCGTGTGTGTGTCTTTAAAGTTACTGTACTTGCTCATTATGAGCAGACTGACATGGCACATTGCCTTTCATTATCTGGATTACATAAGCAGGTCAGCTCAGATGTGCTGATGCATTCCTGATTAATCACTTGAGTGTGTGCGAGTCCTATGAGACAGCTGCATGGACTTTCCCAAACCACTCTGCCAGATGCGCAATACCCAATCCCTCCAAACACCCTTCCACTCACGTGTAAAGACACACATCCACACACCATCTTTCTTTAGCAATTCCCACGACTGTTCCCACCTCTCTCTGAAAAGACTCAAGCCAGTACTCCTAGTGGGGTCACTCCTGTCTTTAGGGATGATCCTCACAACAAAAGATACATAACCAAACAAATAGATTCAGGTGACAAAACACATATTTAAAACATATAATTAAATAATAGGACTTATTGCAATAATAAGTCATATTCATTTTCAATCAGTTATCACTTATTGTGTTCAAAAGGACCATGCTTTAGAAAAGCCAAGCATTCACGTCTGCTTTTGCATAACACACAATTAAATGGTTCATATTGTACAGTGCCATCCACTACAAAATTATATTTCTAAATATATAGAATATATTTTTTTCAATCAAAATTGTAACGCTACAGCTCTTTTATGTGTGTGTGAGTGTAACAGGAGGCATATATGTATAACAGTGTGACATACCCATTACATGGGGAAATACTTACCGTGAAACAACTGTTTGTGTGTTTGTTGATTTTAGTAATATCTGAGCACAAGAGATAGAGAAAACGAGGAAGAGAGTTCCTGCTTTGGTTGTTTCAATATCCTCAGGCTCACTCTACAGGGAGTGATTTACAATAGCTGTATATTCAGTGTAACAGTTCCTTTTGCTCTCTGATCTTACATCCTACTCTCTTTTCGCTTCAGTAACCCTGTGTTTTATGAATCTATGTTGACTTTTGACATTTTTGCTAATTGATCAAAACATTACAGAACAACTTTCTTTCTTCTGAGGAACTCGTGAGGACAAATTGTATTGGTCATATTTCATTTCATGTGATTGAAACTCATAATAACTTGACTGAATAATTTCTTAGCTAACATATTGCTAGCAGAAATATTTCAATACTCCAAAGCCTCAGTCTTAAGGACTAATTGCATGGAAAAGAGCAATGAGAGCAAGTCTCTAAAATGGCTCCCTTTGTGCAAGAACGTAATATGAAATGGCACGGGGGTGAGTAAATGATGGCAGCGCTTTCATTTTTGGCTGAACTGTTCCTTTTGGGTTGAATGGGGTTGATAAACTGCATCTTTTGAGTTGAACCGAATTCATTTAAAAGCCTTACAAAGAAGTCTGAATCTCTCTAATGCTGTCTTCACACTTCTCTCTTTTAGATATTTTCCTCTTTTGTTGTCAGGTGGCACAGAAAAACACAAATTTTCATCTCCTCAAAACCAGTTCTCTTGTCTTTCATATCATTTTTGTCTCTCTAACTGTCTATGTCTATTGTCCATTCCCTTTCTCAGAAACTCGATTTGATTGTTAATCTCTTCTTCCACCCTTATAAATTTTGAAACACTCAATAACAAAAAAAAAAAAACAGAAGACAGACCTTGTATTTGGTTGAAATAGACCCTAACCAGACACACACAAAATGCACACAGTGAGCTTTAATGATGTGTCCGGTTCTATTAGCTGTTCTGCCATCTTACTATTCAATGAGTTCATTATTCACCCTCTTGTGACTCTGGGGCCTCTAATCTCTCTGTATTTCTCTGCATGTCAACCCCTCCACACCTCCTGACTGACCCTGAAGGGATTTTTAATGGAGATCAGTGCAGCGGACTCTCACTTCTGATCTCTTTCAAATCGGATGAAGTTAAGTTAAACTAACAAATAAAAACTTGCCTCAAATAAAATCGCAGCGAACGCTTAAATGGTGGAAAGTTGTGGTTTAGCCACTGCATGTGAGAATTTCTGTTGTCATCCGGCTGAAGCGTGGGCCTCCCGCCGGGATCACAGCGGCAAACTCTCTGAGAGAGGAGCGGTGGCGTGCTGGGGGAGAGATATAAACTCACACGTTTACGAGAATGCCGATTCCACATCACCCATCTCTCTCTGTAATCAGGAGCCCGCAGTCAAGCGTTTGATGAGCTGCTCACCTGTCCCGCTTGTGCCGACAGGTAAAAACCGAAACGACCATGGAATGTGCTTACGGTCTGTCTGGGGCCGCGGATCAAAGGGGCCGCTAAAGGGATCCACGGATCAGAGCCGACATCCAGAAGCCAATAACTGTGGGATTAAGATAAAAATCAGCCTTTCCCTCTCGTTTTATTCCTCGTCCCCCCTCTCTTTATTCCTCTTTCACTTCTTTTCTATTCCTAAATTAATGCAGTCTCTTTCTTTTTTGTGTGTTTTTTTTTTTTTTTTTTTGAAAAGGCAGTGTAAGACTGCAGATTCTCTCAGGCTGATAATGCGCACAGTTAAAGTGGCTCATTAAACCCATTTTTCACACAGAAATCACTACGTAGCTCCAAGTCTGCAGTCAGCACTTTCCTTTCCCCCACCCATCCGCTGGATTGTATAAGCGTCTGATAAAAATAGTGCAATTGAATCAAACTGCACATCATTTCATCTAACTGTTTGACTCCTTCTGCGTTTGCAGCTTCTTGTTTATTAAAACTCTTCTTAAAGGAACAGTTCACCCAAAAGTCACCTTGATGTTTCCAAATCTGCAGTGACTTTCTTTTGTGGAACACAGAAATGACGCAAAAACTCTTTTCCATGCAATTACAGTATTAAAACTTTAAAGGCGCCATAAAAGTGGTCCATGTCACTTCTGTGCTATTAAAAGTCTACAGTAGGAGAAACAGAATGAAATTTAATAGACTGAAACATTTGGCATCCACCCTGGCGCACCGTGCCACATTCAGAAGAGCTCATGATCGACTTCTTTTTCGTTGGATCTTTTTAATGAAACTGTTGATTCACTGCACTTCGTGAATTATGTTATATTATGTATTCTATCTAATTTAATCTTTACGAGGAGAGGAAGATTATCAGTGAATAACAACATACATTTCAGTCTGGCTTATTAAGGTAATGCAACAGATATTGAGCAAAAGTCACAATTATATGAGATTTTTTTTTTGCAATTTTGGAGCTTGACAGACCCTTTCAGTTTCACTATTAAAAAGAATGGCACAGATGTTCTTTAAAATCACTCTTGTGTTAAATTAGAACAACATCACGGTTAGTATATTATGATTTTTAGATAAGCTATCTATTTAATAGATAAACCCGACATCACAGACCTGTGGCCGGTTGCATTAAATGCTTATTGTACTAGCCTAGTCATTTGATATTGCTTTTTTATGTCCGTTAAAAAGTAGACTGGTCTAATTTGAATCAGAATTGTAAGTTGATGCATTTGGCGACTGGAGTACAACCAGTAAGCGTGGACACAGCAACAGAGATTTCCACATTTCACTTATTATATGGTAGCTCCAAAACAAAGATCCTAGTCAGCAAACGCAGAGATAAGTGTGTGTATTTGTGTGTGTGATAGAAACTTTCTCTCTCTGACACTGATGTGGTGTGGCACTGAAAGCCTGCAGCAGTTTTCTGGCCAGCGGTTACATCCTGCAGCTTCACACTGGCTTAGACAAGCAGAACAACGCTAAGAGCTTGCACAGACACACATTTGTACACAAATATAGAGAGGGGGAAGGCAAAAGAGAGCACTCAACAAAGTAACCACATTTAGGGATTAGAGGACGTGGGCAAAACCGCTCCACGGAGAAACTCTGACAAAGCCAGACAGCAACGAGTAGAAACAAAATAGACAGCTGTTTCCAAAAAAAAAAAACGACAACTACTCTCAATTAAATCAAGCCAGTCTGAACTCATCTATGAATTAACTCCACTCGACTCAGTTTAAAGGATCCACCTACCGGTAAACAAGACTTTAATAAATTCATATTGAGAAGTAAATTAGAGCCTGTGATGATATTACAGAAAATCCTTTCAAGTGCCGTGTGTTTGTTTCTTAAAGGAACACCTCAAAATCACAATCATCTACTGACTGTTATGCCATCCCAAATACATACGATTTTATTTTGTCATGAGATATTTTGCAAAATGTTCAAGCTGCTCTTTTCATAAAAAAGGCATGCTTTAATCAGGAACTCTAGAGCTGAAAAAAACACATAAAAAGTAACATAACACAAGTCTAACCCATTCAGTGTGCATTCAGTATTCCATGTGCGAAAGTTTATAGGCAGTACGATTTTTTTTTTTAAATAATACTCTTATTCAGAGATGCATTAAATTCAAGCAAAGTGACAGTAAAGGCTTGTATCATTGTTACAAAAAATAAATCTATTCATAATCAAAAAACCCCTTTAAGAATCTATAATGGTATCAAAAATACTACACAACCAATAACATAACTGTTTTGAACACTAATAATAATGTTTAGAAATGTTTCTTGAGCAGCAAATCAGCATATTAGAATCATTTCTGAAGGATCAAGACTGGAGTAACGATGCTGAAAATTCAGCTTAAAAAGTGTTTTTACAGGGTTTTTTTCTTTTTAATCCAATAAATGCAGCCCTGATGTGCATAAAATACTTCCTTCAAAAACATGTTTTCGTACAATAGCTCTGGTGCATATTAAAGGTCTGTTCCCATCAGTATTATTAATGATAACTTTTGATGATTATATCAACTTTCACACCAACGGATAATAATGTTATGTTTTCCTCTAAGCATGTACTTCAGTTATGTTCAGTTATCAGATTCAGAGATAAAGCAATAATTGGCAGACCCCTGCTGTATTGCTGCAAGACCCCCTGTTGACGAACTCTGGATTCGACTCTATCATTTCATGAAATATAATATGTATATGACTAAAGGAAGACTAATGTGTCTGTCGAAATCATACAGTACTTGAAAAATATCTACTGACTTTACTCAAGCATAGTTATACGCCATTAATTCTCTTCTCAATTTTAAGTTCAGTGTCTCTGAATTTCCGGTTGGTCACATCCAGGTCTCATAAACTCTTGGGGTCTTTCTCCCTTGTTTATCTGCCATCGTCTGGTCAGCATTAGAGCTGCACCGACACTGGGTTTACACAACACCCGCTCGACCGCTGGAACTGACCTCAGCGCGGAGGCAACTTTCACATGTGTAAGCAGCAGCAGGCACACGTATGTACAGTACAGAAACACAGGCAGGCACATTGGTCAAGATGACAGTATGTACATACGCATCACATCGGGGAGTGTGTGAGCAGGTATTTGTTTAATGTGAATTCACCCAGAAGTTCAAGGCTGATATGGACCGGAGTCCCTGCAGATAGGGCGGTTACGTGCCAAGACTTATTGACAATGAGGCCAGTATCTTGAATTTTGCGGATCAGTGGGTTATCTTTGCCGTAGCGTTCTTAACTGAACCGAAGTACTTGAGCTGTAATCGAAAAAAAAAACCGTAGCTTGCAAAGGGAGAGAATTGAATGTGTGTGTAGGATTATGTCTGTGGGACCCTCTGCTTTACAGCCGGACTGCATAGCGCTTCAGAGTCTCTTCCTCTCCGAATACATGAATAAAAAATAACTGCATAAAAAAGGGGAAAAATCTGGCAGTGTACAAGTATATATCCATCTTATGTAACGTGAATTAAAATCTGAGCTTTCGCCCTGTGTGAGCGTATGGTGTGTGAATGCATTGGTGACGACCATACTTGTGTGTTTATCCCTCAAAGAGAGAAAGTGTGTGTGTGTGTGTGTGTGTGTCTGTTTATAAAGTGCTTTGCTCAGATCCTAGCAAATGTTGAGTGGGGGGGGGGGAATTACAATCCTCAAAAGCTGATGACAATGTGTTTGCCACAGAGAATATACTTATCACAGATGCCAAGAAAATTAGCATGGAAATGATTCAGCTGACAGTCTAACATTATATCTGACTGCAAAGGCCCAAAATATTTATGCTTACAGCTGAAGAGAGTGGAAGAACGAGGGAGAGAGAAAGAGAGAGAGGGGAATGAACTGCACATATCTAAAAACCCAAGAGAAAGAAAACCTCTTTATGAAGTCAAGAGAAATGCAATGTGAAGGATCCTGGCTCAGTTACAGAAAAAAGTGGAGAGAGAGAGAGAGAGAGAGATGGCTGACTTCAGACTTCAGAAATGGACCCACTGCAGAGACCATGGACTGTGACATTGTGGGTTGCCATAGAAACGAGGACAGGCACTTATGTGTTAACAGTTTGCATATAGATTGAAATGAATGTGTGCGTCTGGACTGCTTATAGGAATTCGCAATAAATGAAATTAGCATGTTATTCCGCTCGTAACTTTACATAGCTACAGCATTTTTCAAAATATGCCCAGTTTGTCATTTTAATGTCACGATCATGCGGTTTTACATTAATAAGATTCGAGCTATAACACCACATCAGTCCTGTCCACTAGCATCAGTCTTGTCCTGTCCACAGTCTTGTAAATAACATAAATGGCAAAATACATTTTTTAATTAAATTTAATTTACATATTTTAATATATATATATATATATATATATATATATATATATATATTCAAATAGCTGTGTTCTATAATACATTTTATATATATATATTCCGTGTTATACACTACATTTATAATTATAAAATATGCACGGCGTAGTTCAAGTTAAATGTAACTTTCTTTACTACACTGTAAAAAAATATTGTTGGTTTAACTTAAAAAATTAACCTGGTTGCCTTAAAAAAAAGTTGATTGAACTGGAAAACGTGAGTTAATACAATGAAGGAGATTGATTTAATCATCAGAAACTCAAAATAATAAGTTATCTGAACTAAATAAATTATTTAAGTTGATTTGACAAAAGAAAAAAATGTTGTGATAAGAAATCTTGAAAATATTTGTTTTACAGTGTGTTTAATTTGATCTTTATCTGTATTAAAACACACATATTATGGGAGGCCAAATGTAGTGTCCATGTTCCTCGGTTTCTTTTTTTAAAACTCCTGAGATGATGCTTTTTTGCTTATTCTATCTCTCTATTAGATGAGCATTTTCAGAGTATAAGATCTGCAAGCACAGCATACCACCATCCCAAAATGAGTCTTTCTTTCTCTCTCCTTCTCTCTGCCCTGACCAACTCTTGGTTTGAATGAGACCGTGGCTAATTAAAGGTAGAGCCATTATTTCTCTCCATGCTGTAATTATGTTTACATATTAAAGAGGAGAGTTAAGAGAAAGGATCTTCAGCTGACCTGTAAATCATTAGAGCTAAAAGAGTGTTTTCTCTTTGATTATGTTCACTCTCTCTCTCTATTTCTCATTTTGAAATCTCCTTCTGAGGTGTATTTGCTTTTCTCAACTGTGGAAATTGCATACCCACGGCCATAAAAGAATAAACATCAAGAGTTGGCATCTGAGAACTCAACCCGATACGAACTTTAGATGAAAAGGGGAGCCACATTTAGGAATTTGAGTTGTAACATTAGCTACCAGCATCATTAAAGTGTACATGGAATACATTTAAAAATGCTGAAAGTCCCAAGATGTTATTCTGTGCCAGTTGCTCTCTGCGGCTCATGTTACAATCTGAAAAATTCACAGACTGCTCAGCATTTGAAGCATCCAGCAGCATATCTTCACAGTATGGAAACGACTAATGCCTGATCATTTGAAGAGGAGAGATATGGTTCCACCAAGTCATGAATATCAATCCAGATGAAGCAATGTGAGCAGAGGCTTTTCATAGTGAGCATCTAAATGGGATTTAAAAAAAAAACTTATGAGTCTTTTATGTATTTATAAGTGGTTTGAGTAGTTATGCAATTCAAAGTATGTTATTAAAGAGCAGTGTTGGGAGTAACGCATTACAAAAGTAATACATTACTGTAACATATTAGTTTTTGCTGTAACGCAGTAGTGTAAGGCATTACTAATCAATTTTCAGTAATATTTTACTCGTTACATGTTCAGTGAGGCTTGTAGTACAGTTGTATTACAGTGTATTGTCTGCTTTTACTTCTTAAAGGCAACAGACTATGTGAAAGTTTTAAAGCAGTCTTTTAGTGCCAGTTCAGAGCGGTCGCGTCTGTAACATTGTTTTTTCCTCATAAATGCGAACACGAAAACTAAAATAAAATGAATATTTTAAGGTTCTATGGAGACCGGAAAGCCAACCCTTCCTCATCCGATTTGCGCAGTGTAATTAACAGAATTACAAAAAATATATTTTACCTCCTATTTTTTTGTCACGCATGAATGTGTGTCTTTTCCCTAATATTAAAAATAAAACATAGACTGATATTTGTCTAATGTCTGGAGTCCTTTAAGGAAGTAGCCTATATACATTTCAATACATGTATTTTCTGAGAATTTTTACGTCAAGTTTTGACTGCAAATGTCATGTCCATAATGCTGGACTTCCCCAATTTTAAATAATTTATCCTCAACTAGTTTTGTGGTGTAGGTCTACGTATTTTATAATGTTAACTTCAAATAATACTAATAGCCTAATTTAAAGATAAGGCAGCATTGGATCTGAACGGTAAGGAGAATAACGCTGGGAGTTGGAAGAGGTGTGTCGTGATTCTGTAGGTTCGTGGATCTGAGTCGTGTGGCGAATCGCAATTTCGGTTTCATATTGCATATCGTTACAGCCCCAAAGTTAAGTTCTACTTAGTTATTTTGGTGAAAGTAACTCAAAAGTAATACATGAGTAATGTAACGCATTACAATTCTGGGACAGTAATATTGTAAGGTAATGAATTACTTTTAAATAACAGTAACAAGTAATACCTAATGTATTACAGTTTGGAAATAACTTGCACAACACTGTTAAAGAGGATAGCTGTTTTAAACATGTATGAATTTCTTTCTGCTTAACACAAAAGATATTTTGAAAAATACTTAAAAAAAATACATCAACTGTTTGGTTGCCCATATTCTTCAAAATATCTTCTTTTGTGTTCAGCAGAAGAAAGAAAAGCATACGAGGTTTGGAACAACTTTAGGAAGAGTAATTGAGGACAGAACTTTCATTTTTGGGGGAACTATCCCTTTAAAGGTGCTAAATGGAACTTTTCGTCTCAAATGAATCCTTTTTTTATTGCCTGTGTGTGAAGGGGTTGTAATCACATATTACAAAGATCCACTTGTTGGGTTTTGCTATTACCTCTGAAGGTCAGTTTTCCTATTTTTAGGAATTCTCCGGGTCAGATTTTCTGCGAAATCCATTGGATGTGACGTGCATGCGCGCTTCTGAGCCTCTCTTCTTTTTATATACAGTCAGTCTATGCGACGGCACTGCAGCAAACGATGAGTCTGATAACACCAAAAAAAAGACCTGCCTCAAGCACAACACACACTCCAACACAAACTCCACATAGGCTACAGATAAAAAACAAAACAAAAATGTATCTGCTGAAGCTTGTCAGGCCAAATCGGATCGACTTTGAATTATGGAGACCTCCGCTATTTTTATTGTGATAAATTACAAGTTTTCAGATATGCTGAAATAATGGTAAACTGTAATAAAATAGCAAGATAAACTACAACATGAAATATTAGACATGAATGTATGAGACATGAAATGAATACAAAAGACTGTTCCAGGATAACAAAAAGTAGGTGCTTTAGGATGTAACTTTTGTTTGATGTACTAGATCTACTGTCTACGTCGCTCATCCAGCTACTACCATATTGTTTAGGCTATAATACACATTTCCAAACACGTACAGTAATGTATACACATTTCTAGATTCACATTTCTTCGATCTTATTGTTACACTGAAATTGTTTAGTTCACTAACCGTTTTCGTTATTAAATTATACATTCACCTATGTTGACATTGCTGATTGTGAAAGATACACGAATAGTTCTACACTATCTCACGACCAAAATTCGTAAAGTTTCTAATTCGTACTAATTCGTACGACCTCACTCGTACAAATTTGTACGATTTGTCTAAACCCACGTGATGGTTAGGTTTAGGGGCGGGGTAAGGGGTAGGTCATTCGTACGAATTCACGCGAATTGGCCAATTCGTAAAATATGTACGATTCAGCAAAATCGTACTAATTTGTACGAGTGAGGTCGTACGAATTAGTATGAATTAGACACTTTTTAATCATGCGTCGATTTCGTACGATTTGGTCGTGAGATCGGGTTGAATAGTTAGTGAAATGCCTTTAGATAACACCACAAATTTAACGTTATCATGGTACGAGCATGGGGCATTAGTTCAACATGAAGCTGATAAAAGTAGCCTATTATTGTAACGCTGCAGTGTTAGTTTACATGCGTTTTCGGCATGTTGTGTGATGCTGTTGTGTGGCCGGCGTGTACCACGAGATCTTGTGTTCGAGCAAGCGCAAAAGCACGAGTGCTCTAGTAAAAATTGGTTGCAATCTGAAACATCACCGATAGAGGCCGCTAAAAAATACATAGAACACCTTTAAGCCAAACTGACAACTATTTTGTTTTTAAAACAAATCTAATATTGTGTCTTGATAAGGCATGATGGAACAATTCCACAGACAGGTACATTTTTTTGGCCACGTATAAAGTGGGAATTGACATTAATTGACATTTATTTAGTTGGCTGACAGTTTATACAAAATGTCTTAATGAGAATAATACAAGCAGAAGTGAGAATTAACGCAAGCAGCAGAGAGAACACTAAGTATTACTACCGTACGGAATTTATATTAAGTACTATAATAGTGCAACTGCACAACATTAGATAGAAAAGTGTTCCTCCAAAAATGCCTTTTTGCAAGGTTTTGCTGTTCAGGAAAAGGTTTGGAATTAACTTGAGCACTGAAGAACAGTGAATATGAAGGTTTAAGAAAGTGACCTTGTTCACATCATTCATTTTACTGACCACAGGGGACCGGAGAGATCTTAAGTGTTTAGGTAAGAGCGCATAGAGCCAGAGGCTGTTCTGATGCTATCCGAATTTTTTTAGTATTGTGCCTGCTCTGCTTGAGACAAAATGCAAGACTTCAAGTTTGAAATCGTTTAAGTTTAAATGAGATGCAAAGTAGGATCTTGCTCTTTAAAATCAACTGCAATAAAGTTTAGTCCTAATGTCGCTTAAACACACCTGGCTGTAATTTACAAGTGACACTGATTAGCTGATTCATGTTTGATTATAGCTGGAATTAAACGCTGCATGAATGAAGGATAAATCTCCACAGGAGCAGAACTGTGTGCCTCTGCTGTCAACTCGGTCATTAACTACCAGTAATAAAAACAATTACAAAAATAAAATAAAAAGAATAGAAAGACAGACATATAGACGAGGATAAATAGGTTTGACGGACAGCAGCGCTGTAGCTCTGGATTGAATACAGATCTATTACCGAAACATGGACCTGAAGTTCTTTATTAGAGACTGGTGAACACGCACTTGTAAAGTTGTAAATAAACAACACAGTCTCATCCCAAAAAGTCCTATAACTGACGTTTTGGGACATCTTTTGACCATACGTCAATATCCGCCTTTTTAGGGCCCCCTTAAACGTCGGTAGATGGCGATCCCGGGCCGTCATACAACTGACGCTTTACCTTTAACGTCAGTTAGGTGACGGGTTAGGTTTAGGTCTGGGGTAGAGTTAGGATCCCATAACCTCATCTACCGACGTTTAAGGGGGCCCTAAAAAGGCGAATATTGACGTATGGTCAAAAGACGTCCCAAAACGTCAGTTATATGACGTCTTGGGATGAGACCGGGTTGAAATAAAATAAAGATTATCGGAGTATGATTGATAAAGAAACACATGTGTAATTGTTAATTGCCACTAATTTGTCATATGTGAAATTCACCATCATTTTCTGAGTAAAACTGTTTACAGTAAATCTCACAACAACTTGTTTTTATTCAGTCTGGGAAAAGCAGATTTGGAAGAGTATCTTAATAGCCAAAAACAAATGTACTAAATATATTTATGTGCCATACAATGCAAAAGCCATCAATATGGATGTGAAATATGATGTTCTCGTGGTTGTAGAGGGCTATGGTTCAGTACTGTTGTGTTTTTTTTTTCTGATCCACCAGCCAAGCAGAAATGATCACAGGAGCAATTGATTGACAGGTTCTCTCAGAGAGACGCCTGTGCACACTAATGAATAGATCTGGAATGCAGCAAGGGAAGAAAAATTATTTATAGCCGACAAAGTCATATTACAGTATGAGATTAAAGGAGACAAACCCATTTAGATTGAGTTAATCAAGTATTCTGGGCCAAACACAAGCTTGTAAATATACATAACGGCCCACTGCATCACTGCAGAGGAAACGCAAATGAACCGAACATCAGTCCATCACCTTAGACAGAGGCTTGTAAAGTTTGGGAAGACAAGAGTTGGCGGTAGGGGTTAGGTGGAAGAAGAAGAAGACGACTTGTTTAGTTTTGGAGTGGCAGTCAGGGCACACTGACATTTCGTTTAGATTCAGAAGGCCTGCAGGGGAGACGGGATTGCCCGCGACGACCGCCACCGAAGAGGGCAAAGCTGAACATTGACACTAACAACAGGAGACAGAGCAGGCGACGTGACGTAACCTATTACACTTTAATACCTGTCTAAAACAATCTCCCTCTCCATCACACACACTCTCACACTTCAAGCCGCAAGCTCAGATCATAGACTCCCTCTGTCCCATTTGTACGTGCACTATACGCTTGATAAACCCCCCGACTGCGTCACAAATGCCCAGGTTTTAACAGATTTATGAATATACACACACACACGCAGACACATTCTCTGCTGTCACGGCCCCCAAATGTGCCTTGTCAGGTTTCGCAGAGCAGGTGTGTTACTCAGGGCTGGCTTGACCCACACGTGAGTGTTCAGCTGTGCACGGAGAGCCCTGGAAGATTACTGTGAGCAGGGATGAGGTTCTGTGCGCGCCTCTGTAACACATATGCAGGGTAATCAATATTGCATATGATTAGAGCTGTGTGCACTATATAATGAGGTATTTGTAAGCTGTGTTGGACTGAATGATTACTGAACACATCTAATGACAACAAACATTCATATGATCCTGGCTCAACAATAAACCACTCGCTTTCTGCCTCCTTTTTTAACAAAATAGTCATAAGCAATCTGCAATATTATGTTTTATGGGTAAAAATGTCTTGTAAAAACATGTCAGGATCATATAGCATGACTATAATATAATTATTAATAGGGTACTAACTAAATAAAGTATCTGTTAATAGAATTATAATAATAATTTCACTGTATATTATATTTTTTATTAGAGCTAGGCCTACTATTTCATTACAATTAAGCAAACTGTCACCCATAATGCATAAAGGTCTCATTGTAGGGTTAGTTCACCCAAAAATGAAAATTCTGTCAGTATTTACTCACCCTCATGTTGTTCCAAACCTCTATGTGTTCATTTGTTCTGCTGAACACAAAGGAAGATATTTGGAAGAATGTTTTAATCAAACAGATCTCATTCCCCATTGACTACCATAGTATGTATTTTTTCCTACCATGGTCAATGGGGAATGAGATCTGTTTGATTAAAACATTCTTCCAAATATCTTCCTTTGTGTTCAGCAGAACAAATAAACACATAGAGGTTTGGAACAACATGAGGGTGAGTAAATACTGACAGAATTTTCATTTTTGGGTGAACTAACCCTTTAACATTACTGTGATGTGAAAAAATAACAATATATGAACTGAAAACTATTAAATGCGTCAAAAAAATCAAATCATACTCCATATTCCATACCAGATGGGGGCAGTATACCTCCAGAATGCGAGTTGTGCCGCGGCCAAGCGTGCGCACTCTCACGTCTTCAAACAACGCGAGTGAGCGCTGTCTTGCTCTCTCTCCCTCGCTCATATTAATCAAATCAATGACACGATAGTAAAAGGTTGGAAGATCGCAGTTTCACGTGGAGCATTCGGAGATTTTTAGAGATAAGAGACTCAATGAACAACAGATCAACACTAAATTATAAAGGCCGTCTCATAGACGAATGCAAGCCGGTGCATTTCGACGATATGGGAAAATAAAAGCCTGGGCTATTATTTGAAGTTTTACGGTATTCGTTTTGTTTATATTAAATTTTTATTGTTAGTTTGAATTAATTTGACAGACAGCACTCTCACGAATTCACCATGAGACTAATTGTCACTTTTCACACGCTCTCACGCCACACATCACTTTTTGTCATGCACAGAAAAGGACACGGAGACCGACAGACTAGACAGAGCAGGTTAGTTATGACATATAAAAAAATCTCAGCTCTCAGATTCTGTCAGTTTTATTACGCAATTCAAACAATAAATACCGTTTTGGCTCTTGTAACTGTTACACGACAGATCCCTAGCGCACGTGAACCGATCATCTCTACTAGCTAATGCTAAAAGAACAAGAACACTGTTGAAAGATACATATGCTAAAACTTACCAAAATGTATTCCTCGTGCATAATATCGACCAATCATCATTTTGAACTCTTGAAATGTAGTAGTGGGCTGTACTTTCCACACAAATGACATCAGGTTCAAGTACATCTATGACACCCACAAGCCATGCGAGTTACTCTGTATTGCAGTTTGGCTGGTGGTTATGTTGCCCGCCCGCATACCGCCTCCCATGGCTGAAACTGGTATTACGACACCTGCCGGGCCGGGGCTAGTAATTTAGCATGGCACCTTTAATACATGGTAGTGTTCATTGTATTGCCTTTACTGATAAATAGTAATTTTCATTATATAATGTTTTTGGTAACACTTTACTTAAAGCCTTATAAAAAGTGTTTTTATTAATAAAAGCATTTTTAGGCCTTGTTTCACAGACAGGTCTTAGATTAATCCAGGATTAGGTTGTATAGTTCAAAAAGGACATTTAAGTAGCATTCATAAAAATGCCTTATAAAAAAAAAACTGATGTGCATCTTGAGATAAATTGCAGTGAGATGATTTTGACAGTGATTTTGTTGATTTCTGTTTCAGAACAGTTCAAACATGCCGGGGGTTTATGCATTAATTATGTCTTTTAATTCACCTTAAAATGCATAGTATGATCTCATGAATTGCAACCAAGGTTATAGACCTTATGTAGCCCCGCCCCTTTTCAGCTCAGCGCTCGTTGTCTTTAGACTTCCGGTCTGTATTTTCACAGCGATAGTGCATAGGTATGAATGAACTGCTTGTAAAAAAAAAATCCCAGTCGACGTTTGTTAAGAAATCTGCTTTATAATGCATATGGTAACCATTAAACATAAAAATACTTATAGTGCATTCAAACACATGACAAACAATCAATTTCTTAAATTACAATTAGGAATTTGCAAATACCAATGTATTTTAACTTTGGTTACAATTAATAACTTTATAATGCATTATACATAAAGTTTTATCATATTTTTTCATTGACAGAAAATATGAATTAGTTTGTTTTAAATCGTCATCTTGATTAAATCTTTAAGTCACATTGTAAAGAGATTGAGAAACATATAATGCATCTGGATCAGAAGCACACAATCCTGATCTCACAGCTTCACCTTTCTCTTCCATGTCATGTCAAGGGCAGATGCTCTGCGGTCTTTGGTTCCCTGAGACCTTTTCTCTCTAATCCAGCAATTAACATGACTTAATTAATGATAAAAGGGAGGCCAAAGCAGACCTTGAAGTTGCTGTTCTGCCTCGTAAGCATTCTGATCTCCTCTGAAGGTCACCAAGATCATTAGCCTGCTTCAGATCTTGGAGCTGAGGAACAATACAATAACTGAACTTTGATAAGCTTGCAGTCTCACTCATCTTTACTCCTTATCTTCAATCGCTCTCTTTCATACCCCATATCTCATTCTCTCTCTTTCGTTTCCTTTATCTGTTTTCATTAAGCATCTTTGAAGGTTTTCTACAAAGGTTTTTCATAACACAGTCCGACTCAACCCCTAATGCAATCAGGAGAGATCAATTGAGATTTTTTGGCTTTCATACCATTTGTGAGTTTCTTGAATGTTTCTGAACATAAACGGCTTTTGTTCAAACGGTAACGTAAATAATATGGTGTTACAAAAACGATAACCACAGCAAAATAGGTGCAATGCATACCCTAAAATATTGTTTTGATAAAATAGCGTGTTGTTCAAATAAGTGAGTTGTTTTTTCTGTTGTGTGGCTCTCTCACACACACACACGAGGATGCTTCCATGCACTGAAGCAGAAAAAGTGCAGGGTCGGTCAAGAGAAGACTAAGTTGGCTTGAAAAGTTAAAAAAAAGAAAAAAGGATTCTCATTGCTTAATGACCTCTTCTGCCCCCTGGTGTTCAAATAACTTCTGACTACTGGAGACTCACTAAAGAGAGATTTTGTCTTAAGGGGAGATTCACATTTTTATTTTTGGTTCCACATTTTTATAAATGCGTACATATCCATATACTGAAAGAACGCGCAATGGATGCAGAACTTTCACATTGCTTGGCATGTGCCCTTAATATAAATGCATTTTTCTGGATGAATATAAAAGTTCACCTGGAGTTCAGCCCAGAATTGGCTCAGATTAATTCACCAGCATAGCAAAATACCGTAGGCATAACATACAAAACTCAAACTAACCTTTTAACTTATTTATTCTTTTTACAGATTGAACTTTTTAAAGGACAAATTGAATCCATCCATTAAAAAAGAAAACGTTAAACATTTTAAAGCTTGTTATGTAAATATTAAAATATGAATGTGTAATATCAAATTATTACATTTCCTTATAAATCTACTGCCAAACAAAGACCAAAAACAATAACTGCCCCAACACTGAAACTGAGGAAAAAAAGGTCTTATTTTTTATTCTGTTGAACTGATAATAGTCTTCACACTCCATTTTGACCAAATGTAGTTACTATTGCTTCTCTCTACCTCACTAAACTAATAAAGTCTGCATTTGTGGTGTCGTCACAATAACAAAAACGCACAAAAATAATATTTTTGCCAGTGTATCAGCAGAAGATATTGGGAATAGACATTATCCAACTGTAACTTGTCCAACATAAATACAGACTGCAGACAATATGCAGCTTAAAATGGTGGAATGAAATTGAAGGGATAGTTACTACATGAAAAATGAATGTTCTGTCACCATTTACTCGCACTTATGTTGTTCCAAACCCATATGGCCGTCTTTCATATGTGGAAAACAAAAGGAATGTCTGAGCAGAGAACCTTACAAGAACTTTGAGTGAGGACTGAATTTTCAGTCATTATCAAATGAAAATCTGGCCTTGGAAATCCTGAAGGATGGCCATGGTCACCTTTCACTTTATGGAAAAGAGCAGCTTGGACATTCTGCTAAACATCTCCATTTGTGTTCCACAGAAGAAAGTCAGTTACGCAGGTTTCAAAAGACATTAATATAAACAATAATAGAATTTTCAGCTTTTGGAAGAACTTAAGTCGCTTTTTTCCTATTGTTGAGCAAACAGACGCAGTTTGTCAAGTGTGCATTATCTGTCTGTTATTATTTTAAAATCTAGACGTTAGCATACACAAAAATGTTTAAGCCTTTACTTTAACTGATTTGACAACTTATTTGACAGTGTTAAACCATTGTCATAGTAAGTTTCTCGAAAACTTTAATTGAAGTGCCTTCAATGCAAAAGGTTTGAATTCTTGAATATATTAAGCTGATTTACTAACTTTGAGCAGAATTTCCTCACTACGTTCAATCAAAACTTTCCAAAATTGATATTACGAAAACTGTAATCATGAGCTTGTTATGCTCTTTTGGGCAAGTTCCTTTGCAGTTGTTCTCTTTTACCAGTAGATGGCATCAGCAGTTAAAAGAGAAGAAGCCTGCTGACACTTGAATCTGTCATGTACAGAGTGGAGCCTCTGCTAAAGAGGGAGTAACCCAGATGACCTGCTATATTTGATTTTTAACGGAAAAGATAATGCTAAAGGTGTAAAAAAAAAAATGTGAAGGTGAAGTTAACATAGTCCACACCTCTACCAGCCTAAATGTATTTGGTGATGATATACAGTAAGCATTATTGTAGGTTTTGTCTACACACAGAACACACACACGTTTAAAAAAGGTCACTATATGCTGTGCACAATACAACTGCCCGTCTCCCATTATCACATAATGTCTGCAGTTTACTGTATGAGAACGTTTTTAAATCTCACTGATTAAAGGTGTTTGCTTCGTGATTTGCTAAAGAGACTGTACTAGGTTGCTACAGAAATCTGGATTTTAACCCTTGATTCATGGATTAAAAAAAAACAGTAATCAAAAGAATTAAAAAACAACCCAAAGAACACCATAGCATGCACACACGTCAGCTAAAAATAATTCCGCTTAAATACATCCAATGCCTGCAGGTAACAAGTCTTCATTTTGAACAGTATATCTACTGGTTTATAATTTATAACTGAACTCCTGTTTTGCTTAAACTGTTGACCTGTTGTGCTATATTTATTTAAATAATTTTTAAATTATTTTTTCTTATTAAAATATATTAATGCCATTGCATTATATTACAAATTATGTGTGGCTTTTTCTGGGGTGCTTGTACATCTTCCTATGAATATATAAAACTGATGAATCTGTTAGCAGAGTAACATAAAATGTTTTCTTTACTCACTAAACAACATACAGTTTTCTGCACCTTATAACAATATAAAATAATACATGGAATAACACTTTTTTGCCTGAACAATGTATATTTTTAAAACTGGAAACATTAATAATATAGCCTAAAAAAGAATCACAACAGAAGACCAAATCTCTTGATTATCTTCACAAAATCTATATCTGCTAAATAAGGCTTCAAGACATGAAGATATTATGATATTATAAACATGAACACACTCTAAAAAAATGCTGGTTTGTTCCAACTCAGCATTTAGGTTACATTTTTAAATGACATTTTTAACCCAACATTTGGGTTTGACCATATTTGATCCAAAATTGGGTTAAAACAACTTAACCCAATTTTGGGTCAAATATGGACAAACCCGAAATGTTGGGTTAAAAATGTAATGTAAAAATTTAACCCAACGGCTGGGTTAGTCCATATTTGACCCAAAGTTGGGTTAAAACAACCCAGCATTTTTTAGAGTGTACATTTTTAAATGACATTTTTAACCCAACATTTGGGTTTGACCATATTTGACCCAAAATTGGGTTAAAACAACCAAGCATTTTTTTTAGAGTGCATCAATAATGTTTGTAAAGCTATACATCGAAACAAAGTGCATTGTGAAAAGCACAACACAAATAAATTTGACTTGACTTGAACAATCAGTATGCTCAGGTAGCATAGATCACATGATTTTGGTTAGCCTTGATTTCTCCTCCCCAGAATAAAAATATTCAAACACAGTCAGTATTTAATGCTCAGCTAGAACCTGAGTGCAGGGAGCAGATTCTTCACATTCATACAAACCGCTCAAGGGAATAAGCAAGCTACTGTGTAGACACACTGAAGGATACCATTTCAGAAAGGGAGTGGCCGATGCATTTCATCATTAATGAATTACTGCTTCGAGATGAGCACATGGTTGACTAGGTTTCGGCCATAGAAAAAAAAATAAAGATTTTATTTCCGGTGTTATGTGAATACATATCGATATCATCATATGCGT
This sequence comes from Pimephales promelas, assembly GCF_016745375.1. The sequence goes on from NW_024121144.1 coordinate 11,860,193, forward strand.
TACAATGGATCTGAATGAATGAATGAATGAATGAATGAATGAATGAATGAATGAATGAATGAATGAATGAATGAATGAATGAATGAATGAATGAATGAATGAATGAATGAATGGGGAATGAGTGAATGGCTGCGTTGCTTCACCCTGTGGCTGCCTATGAAGGCAATGAGTGGTGATCATACCATTAACCCGATAAATATTTCCAAATCAAGTGTTTGTTAGCAGAAGAAATTATTACATGTGCATGTGCATGTAGCACTTAAACAAACTACGACAGGGGCACTATTTCTTCTTTTTGTAAGGTTTCTTTAGTAGAGCTCCCCACTGAACACGCGAGGACTCACGAGCTCTCCAGACAGATGACTGCTCGCGCTCGGCACTTTCTATTTTTGTCCTCGTGGCGCTGTTTCTGCTCTTACTACCATTTTTTTTTTTTTTTTGATTGCGGGCGGGAATAAAACAAACCTGAGAACAACTCTCCTCTGCTCTGTCCCTCACTTTGATATTTATATAACCTTGCCCGCTCGTTAAAATAGTCGTAAAGTCGTACCTGCTCGTGCGCCACTCGTCCTTGCGAGCTTTACACTCTCTGAAGAAGAAAAGAGAAAAAATGATAAAAAGAAGAAGACAATGTAGGGGGAGGGAGCGAATCAGAATATTATGGATTGATACAAATAGTCGCTTGCGCCAACCCTCAGCCAGAGTTGAATTAATGTGTTACTATTTTTGGAACGCCTGTGTTTCCAGGGGAAACCTAATGACGCAATGACGTCAATGCAGGTCAACAGCAGACTGGAGGAATTGAGCGCTTCCATTAGATTTTGCAGTATTTTCCAGAAACGCGGAAAGGACAAAATGGATTAGTTTAAAATGTATGAAAACATCAGAGTGTAATTTGAAAACATTAAAGATCATTGTGAGTGGAGCACATTCGAATCTATCGGAATTATTATTACAAAAAAAAAAGAAAAAGAAAAAGATCTCGTCTTCCTTGAAGCATCGCTTACACGGTAAGTCTGACATGTATTTTCTTTTAACTCTCACGTCGCGTTGACTTGTGTCGTCCCCTTTAATGGGGCTTGGTAGAAGCATTGGTAATGTATTTCTGACTTTCTAAAAGACAATCTGATGCATGTTTTGTCTTCATCTGTAAACTCAACACATGCAGAAAACACCCTGTTTCAGATGGTTTCTATGAAGCGGGTTATAAGCGCCTATAAATGAGCTATAACGCGCGTGCTTCGCCCTGCGTCCCTATGCGCGCTATTAAAAACCATTTAGAGCTGTTACAACTGTTGAAACGTGCATCATTTCGTAGTGCTGACTTATCTTAGCTTGAAATCGTCCGAAATAACTTCCAATTATTTAATTGCGTTTTTCAAATTCTGACTCGTGACTGAATGTGGTGTAGAACAGGCGCCTGCGAGTAGCCTATGCATGGGAAAATACAACGCAAACACACAATATGTTAACCGTCCGATTCGTAAATGCGTTTATGTGTTTTATTATACAGCTAAAGGTGTGGGACAGTGGCATGTAGGCTTTACAACTGAAATAATTAGTCGGTCATATCCACTTCCATAAACATGAACACGATTTATGTCCGGTACTACACCAAACCGACTAGGGTAGCGCAAAAGCATTAGCAACAAGTACTATACGGATTGTATTATAAACGTTCCTGTTTTGTGCAACAAAACCAGTTTGGTTAAATGTAACAATTGAAACCTTTCAAAAATGCATGGGAAGCAAACACCCTCGCAATAAAAGAGAATATTACACACATTCACACACCCCTAAAACAACTATACACAGAGAGAAAGAGGGATATTGAAAGACACAATCCAAAAAAAAGTGATTTCAAAATTCTCTTGTGGAGAGTCATATTTGAATAAGTTCATGAGTTTATAATTTTATGTTTCAGATTGCAAGCACCTGTGTTTGTATCATCGGTGTGACGAAACCCCCTTCTTTCCCCATCTCTTCCCCAAACTGTGGGTGTGTGCAGCACAGGGCGTTCACCACGGCGGGTGGGTTTCAGCACCGTGGACAGCAGCCCGTTCAGCACAACGGACAGCACCCGATTAATTAACACGCCTCCTTCCGTCAGCCCTAATACACCACATCAGTTATACCAGTGCGTTTGCGTTTCTCCAGTTCACGTATGTGGTGTTTCATTTCTCATTGATGGACATTTACGCACAATGTGAACATGGAGATACACACGGGTTAAAATGATTGGATAAAGGCCCCTTAGATTTAGATTTGGGCGACAAAAAAAACGCTAAAGTCGTTAAAAGGAACTGTGGCAGAAGCGCAATCAGAAAAGGGAGGAGAGCGCGCATGGGAGGGCGACACTTTTACACATATGACGCATTTAGTGAGGTAAGCCTAACGGATGCCTACGTCATCTACTCCGCTTGACCCCAACCATCTTTGGCCCGCTAACAAATAAGAATACAATGCTGAGTACAATGCTATAGAAAGGGCGTTTTGCATGACGGTTTCGGGGTGCGTTTTGGCAGAATTTCACAGGTGAAATTATATTTAAACTTGCGCAAACGAGCGAGAAAGAGGAGCTTTGGTTTAAGTGGACTAACCTGTGATGCGTGAAGTTTAGGCTGCACGTCATAAATGCAACACGTGATCCACAGAAAATACCATTTTCTGGCCATTTAGTCTGGATAGAACACAAAGAGCGCAAGAAACAACGCAATGGTGCTCATTCTGTGTAATTGAATAATTTATTACAGTGTGTAATTGTAATAGTTTAAATTCAAACCTTTGCTGGTTTCAAATTGTTAAACTATTTGATCAAGACAGATATGTGTGTTCATTATTGTTTATAAGAAATATGTCTAAATGAAAGAAGGCTGATATTCACTTTTCATTCTCTCTCCCTCCCTTTCCCTCTCTCCTTTCTCTGTTCAGATATATACGAAGCTGATTTCCAGGTCCCTGTCTTGTCCTTTTCAGGTCTTTTTGCGGTCTGGGCTTGCTGTTCCTTGAACCAGTAGCCAGGAAGCCCTTACCCCAAAAAGTATCTGCAGAGGACCACATCATCTTAACAGATATATCAAGCTCTCAAAATTTCCACCAAACACAGATTACTGACAAAAACTGTCCTTTTTGCATAACTAGAAATCTTTTCACATTTAAAAGCAAAGCATTTCTAAATCAACATGGTACATTAGGCTATTTTTACATAGTATGGTGGGAAGATTTACAGACCTTGTACGTTTAAATATAAAATTTGACTTCCTACCACAAATGTGATGTACAAGATGAACTGTGATGCATTTAGCAAATTCAATCTGAAAACAACCAGATCTTAACGTTTACTTGTTGGGCGGAGTAACTGATGCTGCGGAGTTCGATTATATTAATGTGTAAGAAATCAATTCAAACTATAAGGCCTGTTTTATTTAGCAAAAGATCCATCTCAAAAAGTCTAATAAAATGGACCATTCCATCAATATTGATAAATGCTGCACTAGTTTCTTAAACATGAAACAGTACATTAATATATAAAACATTTTTCAGTTGGATTTTATTGTTTGTCGGTCTATACAAACCAACCTGACATTTATTAGCCTATATAAAAGTGTTTTGTTCATTTTAACATTGATTTTCTCTGCCCTGTATGGATGGAGAAATATATTAATCGCATATCCATTACCTTTCTCCTTCCTTTAAAATTATTTAATAATCTTTTTTTTTTTTAAAGACTGCCATGTCATTCATATAATGCATACTGTACAATGGAAAAGTACTGAAAGGAACATTCAAGAAACAGCTTAAATGGGCCAAAAGACCTTATTAATGGCAACCATATGACAGTTGGGTATTCATCAGGTCCATGGGCATCTTGCTATTGTGCTTTTTTGCCAAGAGCATTTATCCCCATAACTTCCTGCCCATTCACCAGGACACCAGCTGAGTGCTTTGGCCACGTGACTCTACTGTCCTCAGGCCTTTCTGTTGTTTCCGTTCTTGTCTTGGAGATCATGCACTCCACAAAAAGGGAGACCATATGCTTGACAGACTGTTTAAATAAGGCTCACCCAAATTAAGATTTAATAAATATGTGTATCAAGTCTCTGTTTAGCAGGAGAGTGGAACCAGAGAGAAAAAAAAAATTGTAAAGATAAGGTTTGTGATATTACTTCAAATTGGGAACTTAGAGATGGTAATCTTATTATTCAAAGTATTCCTTGTTTCTTTTTTTAATAAACACACAGTCCTTTCTATACTGATGACGGTGTGACCCTCATATTGGAGACGGGGTTAGTCCATTTGAATTATGATCCAAAAACATGGCACACAATTTGTGTCACCATTTAGCCTTGGGAAATGGAGCAGTGCTCCGCTGATGTCACCAGCGTAGGACGTACTGTTGTGGAGCCGCTTTTTTTGGGGTCTCCAACGGTCTATTGTAGACTTTGTAAGGAGTTTTGAATTTGCTCATAAAGGTTTTAATTTAATCAATGATTTAATTAATGGTATTTTGTTAGAAAGGTTTTAAATGTAACCAAAAGTTGCTATTAAAATATTGATGTTCGGTGTATTTTAGTGTTGTGTTAATCTTTCCTGCATCCGTATATCTCTCTCTGGCTCAGTGGACTTGAATGAAATATTTTGTTATAATACCGGTTCTTGTTAGAAATAAATTACTATGGTTATGTGTGCTTAAATAACATAAGCAGAATTCAACAAGATGCCAATCTTCTCAGTTAGAGCACAAATAGTGGTGTGAGAGACCCGGGTTCGAATACCAATGTGTCCCTGAGCAAGACACTTAACCCCTCCTTAACCCCTCTGTTGCTTTGGATAAAGCGTCAGCTAAATGAATAAATGTAAATGTAAAAACAGGACACATAACCCGCATTTTATTCCTGTGGCTGACTGGCCAGATGACAATTGAACAATGTTGTTTTATTTCTTATTTGTGAGTTGCTTGGGATCTAAGAATCTGCTAAATGAATAAACGTGATGCAAAGGTTGCTGGAACGCTAATCAAATACTGTACAATAAGGAATTTTGCAGTCATAACTGTCTTATATCCTACTTCTTATGAACAAAAATGGAGAAGCATTTAGTAAATATTGGAAAATTCGATTTAGATTTTCTTTTTTATATGGGAATATCCTTTCTAACTGTTCTACTATTCCCTCCCCCTATCTTGACACATTTGTATTTACCCTGATCTTCTGGTTTCTCTCGCACTTGAAACCTGACTCAGTGAAACCTCCTACAGGTCAAATTGAGCAGTGCGCTTTCACTCAGTTCAAGGGAAACAGACCGCAAGAGTTGAGGGACTGCTTTTTTTTATCCTCCAAGTTTTAATCATTTCTCTTCTCATCGAACAGTGAGGTTTTGCCTATAAAAAAGAGTTTTTAGAATAAAACAGATGGCTGAAATAAGGCAAGTCTCTCTCTCTCTCTCTCTATATATATATATATATATATATATATATATATATATATATATACATATATATATATATATATATATATATATATATATATATATATATATATATATATACAGTTTGATCTAAGAGTAGAGAGTTGACTTTGATTCCATTTCTATATATTTAAATACAGTTGACTTGTACAGCACTTTTCATAGCTCTCCAGGCTCAGTTTTATTATGTACAGGAAATTATGTACATTTTTCTGCAGACACACTGGTCTTCCTAAAATTTGATCTGATCTTCACAAGAATAGACAATTACAGTCTGCCTAAACACATAGCAATGCAACAAATATACCATTTGTATGTTTGCTAACCCATGAGCTTTTCTGGAGCAGTGCAATTCAGTGATACAGTAATTTAACAAATGCTATGGAGGTGACCACGCTTGATGAAATCAGTGCATGCAATCAAACTATGAGCCACTGTTTAGCACTCAACTTAGTGCAGCAGCATTGTGAAATACATGATCAACAATGACAATAAAATAGCATTTGGAATAAAAGTGCCCCATTATGCTATTTTAAAGGTTGATTTGGAGGTATCCTACAACAAGTTTACATGCATTAAAGGTCAAACAACAATTTAATTTTCTCATAATATACATTGTGCACAATGATTCTCAAACGACTCGTCAGATGAATCAGTTTCTCTAAATTCTCCTTTTTCTCTGATCTTCTCTGATTGGCCTGATTGGTTGCGATTTGTTGCGATTGGTCCACCGCGTTTGCCTTGTTGGAAGCTAAACGCGTATAACCATAACTAAACTTTAGCTCAGGAGACTTCCTCAGTCCTCAGCAATTAAACACACTGTAAAGACAGTAACGATGGCATCGATTTTACCATATCAATCCAAGCGTGAGTCAATCCGAGCGTGAGTCAATCCGAGCGTGAGTCCACCATCGGAAGGATGACATGAGCAGGACATTTCTCAGTGATACACTACTCAGTTTGTTTGAGGTACATTATGAGATGTTACAAATGTTATATCTCACCATTACTATTAACAAGTATGTCCATCATCTAGCTATGTCTTATTGCGGTGTAAATGTGGGAACTGTAACAATAACCAACGCATTCTCATCCTTTAACGTAATATAGAATGCTATATGCAAAAACGGCGCTATACTACGCACATGGCACGCGTTATCGTTAATATAACACGCGCTGTGAGGGCTAAGTTTAAGTGTGGGGTAGGGTGTGCGTGTCATATTCACGCTAAAGGATTTATGACGTCTTGGGTTCGCGTGTTATATTAACGATAAAGGGTGCCATACGTAAGCCGAGCACTAACGTGAATGATGTAACATTAAAGATTGCAAAACTAATACATACTTACTTACAGGTTGTGATTCTGAGGAGCAAGCTGGTCCAAATAAACTGGGTACTGACCCATCTTTCCAGAGCAAAACCTATAAAACTCCAAGATTTGATCAGTAAAATGATGTTTTTGAAAGCGGGAGTTGTTTTTGCGGGCAAAGTAGACTTTTGTTATTTTCTAGTGACGTAGAACCGTAACCCAGTGGATTCGAATTACAAAATACTTGTTTGGGCGGGTCGATTCTTTCTTTTGTGAGCCAATAACTTTATTTATCGACTTTACAACTTTGCAGAAGATTTACATTCACAAACAGCTTGGCTATATTACACACGGCATGAAAAGGAATATTCGAAAAACCATAGGGGCACTCTAATAAAACCAGTTTCACTGTGATTATTCTTTGCTCTTAATAACAGGCTGCATCCTTAATGCCGTATCCCATACAGATGGGTGTCCATATTTGTAGAGTTTTACATGTCCTGCCCGTCATGCTTTCCAGCGCATGATTTCCAGATAAGATCCCATCCCACCAGTAGAACGGTTTTGAAAAGTTCCGTTGGGACAGAAGCAGACTGGAATCCAGTCTGAACGATTAGTGCTGGGTAAAGCCGCATATTTGGAAATTACGTAGAAATATTTCACTTAATCATAAACAGATGGAAATCCAGGACAAAGTGCAAGTCATGGATAACCGTATCCAAGCTGACTGAGCAGAATCAGACCAACCCCATAAACAGACTCTCAATCCTAAAGAAACACTATCACATGACCCACAAGAACACGTGATTTAATAAAAAACAAATGTAACATTCTCATGAATTATTCCACCATTTTTCCTAACCTAAATGACATGAACACTTCTGTTGTAGAAAACACCCAAGGAGAAGGAAACATGCCCCAGTGCATTTTATATGAATACCTTTCTGATGATTCCATTTTCTTCTATTTCACCTCATTAAGGAATATCTATCGGACTATTAAATACAGGAAATTGCTGTATTTTCCCACCGTTTTTGCTTGCTCATGTTCTTGACTGTTTATTTGCACATTAATGATGACCAAAGGAAGCTGTGACAAATTATTAAAATACTCAGGCTTTTATGAATGATGCTATAAATCTCAGTGTCAGCCTCATGAACTGCAGTCATATTTGGATTATGGGATTAAACTCTAACCTATGACCGTAAATTGGGGAAAAGGACAGGAAGTGAATATGCGTCATTAAAAAAAAATAATAAAAAATAAAAAAAACAAGCAGAGGTTTAATGAACTATCAGTTTACGGGAAGAACACTTTATTACTATCAGTCACTCGGTGATGTCAAATGTCAGCCAGAGTTGAACATAAACCGTTTTGTAAGTAAATCAATATGTATAGGCACATTTGTCTACAAAACCAATGCACAAATCAAAATGTTTAAGATCATGAGACACATTAATTAATTTGTTTTATGTTTAATTTAGTGCTTGTATGCCCATGTGCACAACATTCTATTTCAGATCCAATAAAAGTGTCCCACATCCGTTGCTTCCATCTCTCACACATTACTGGATCTCAGTGTAGCGTGAATTAATGTGTGATCAAACGACAGTGTCTGAGCATGAAGAGGCCAAATGGACTAAGTGAAAACAAAAGATCAGAGCTGAATCTTAATTCCTCATTATTACACACACACAGACTCTAAAAGCACATGGCATGCGTTTATGTGCGAGTCTGAGTGGGTGTGCCAATGAATTTGTGATTAAAACATTAATTATCATTAACGTATCAAATTATTTGCTCAGTAACAAAGCTAAAACGACAAAACAGTTGACATAACTCTGTAAAACAACATTTATATCTGAATAGAAAATCAGCCAAAACCAATTAGGGTTTACGGTAAGACTGACCCAAAGCCTTTTGTTTGACAAAAATAACTGTCATGTCACTGTTTTCTGTGGGAGATTATCGGCTGAATCACACAGGGTCCCGACTAGTCTAACACAGTCTCATCCCAAAAAGTCATATAACTGACGTCTTGGGATGTATTTTGAAATGACATTTAGTTATATGACGTCTTGGGATGAGACCGGGTTGACTAGTCGCATTAAGAGCCCATAGAATCAAAACTGGACTTGAGTGACTTTTGGTCCATGTTTGGTAGCCTTTAGGTCATCTCTATACTCCTAAAATATGATTCCATTATTTCTTCATTTAACAGAAGTAAGTATTAAAACTGTATAATAGTATTTATTATAGTAAATAAAAAATATTGATGAAGTATCTTGAACTTTTACAATATTTTTAACAATATAAAATCAAGGAAATGTGTCAACAAAGGGAAGAAAACAGTAGTTTCATTGGGTTACTAACACTAAAGCGGCATTCAATTTACAAACAAACTGTTGAATCTACGTTTACAGTAACAACGGAATATACAATTTTAAATACCATTACATAAAATCTACTGGGTGTGTACATATGCTACACGTAAGACAATACACTCATTATTATGCAGAACTGAAAGCCATCTGCGACTATCAGCACATACACTACCTTTAGATTAAAAAGTTCAGATTTCAACTACCCAGTATTCTATTCGTCTGTAAATATCCACAGCCAAGTCTTTGCTCATCTCTAGAAAAGTAAAACAACTTTCAACCAACATTCAGCTGAAGTAATGTGAAGCCAATGAAATCCAAAGCACACCATTTCCAGGAACTTAGACTGAGAGCCTTCGGGAATTACATCACTGACACACACACACACACACATACGGCAGGCTACACTCATTCAAACACGTAAAAGTATTCAGACAGGAAACACGCATGTGGATGAACACACAGTTCAGATTATTAAAGGAATGTAAAACCACCAATCCAGTTTCATCCAGAGAATTCATAAAGTGCTTTGTCAGCTTCTGCCTCACAAAATCCTCTACTGGCAATCATGCTAGCTCATATAGTGATACAAAAAAACACACTAAGTAATAAACATGAATCTTTTTAAACTTAGTCTTGAAGTATGAAATGATATGAGTCACAAACAGCACATTCTGACCAACATCGTGTCAACAACAAAAAAAAAAAAAACACTGATACATTTAACAGGGGACAATGTGCCAAATAATTTGTAGTTTTGATTTGTAATGTGCTCATAGCATAACAGCTATCATCTTTGCCTTGTTTAATGATTTGAATCTTGAATCTTTCTTGTCTGAGATTTTTGCTGCATCCGAATGCTGAAAAAAGCTACCTCCACAGGCGGCATATGGAGGTAGGAAGTAAACAAGGTACGTCCGAATGTATTTTTATTACATCCTTTCTACTAAGATACCTTTATATGATGGATTTCTGAAGGCAGCATGTCCACTATCCTATGCAATTGATTCTGTGACAAATGAATAAAATGGCATCTGAAAGTTGTGGTTGATGAGTAAAGTGGGTATTTTTGAACACTTAAATTAAGTAGTAATTAAATATTGGCTTGGTCATCACCAAAGCTCTCTAAGAATCCTGTCCGAAATCAGTTTTAGGAGGTACCTGCGCAAATGCTGCCTGCAAAGTCATTGACCGGCAGAATGGCAAGGCAGGAGACTAAGCCTAGTACGGGCTTCTTATAGTCCTTGGTTACAACACAAGGAATTCCCAAGGCCTAGTTTTTCTTCAAATCATTTGATGTACTGCATGTTTTTGTTTTTTTAAGTGGGCCTTGTAACAACACTTTTACATAAATACCAAGAGTAACAAAAGAAGAGAAGAGTTCAGATGCAAAAGCCTCTAAGTGCCATTTGAACTTTTCTTCTAGAATGATCATTTTTATCAAACTTGTATATTTAAGTTCAGTGATTTCACTTAAATGGCAATGATAATTACCTATTAATTGTTATTTAAGTGAAATTACTGAACTTAAATATACAAGTTTGATAAAAAATCATCATTAAAGAAGAAAATTTCAAATGGCATTTAGAGGCTTTTGCATCTGAACTCTTCACTGATTTTTCCTGCAGTTTATCATGTTTGTGGTCATTATCGTGCATCATTTTATCCGAAATAAATAATTTAGTAACTCAGTAAGTCAGTATTTCAGAAGCAGCAAATAGTAAGTTAAAATTAAATGTTGCCGTTAAATGTTGTACTTTTTCCTTCAAGTTCTTTTCCCCCTTGTATAAATGTAACTTCCAATGGGGGAAAAAAATTATCCTACTATAGGGTCACATTATAAATAAATAAATAAATAAATAGATGAATATTTAAAACAATACATCATTTGCTGACTGTTTACTAAAATGTTTTCTAGCTTTTCTAAAACAGGAGGTATAACTCAAGTAGTTCACGACCAAGACTATAATATCAAAAACATTATTTCCATGCAATCGTTTGACAAATTAACCCTGAATAACTACATTCATTGAACGACACTTGAAACATGAATTGAAACCAAATATTTGAAGAAGAAAAAAGCATGTTAGTATGAAAAACAAAGATGGCACACTATAAACATTCTGTTTAAACGTACAAGCCACAGACAAAAGAAAATCCTCTAATACACGAAAAAACATGGACACTTTACTGGAAGTGTCCTTACCTGGAGCCCATGGGTGTGATGTATCGCACCAGAATAATTTGACGGTGTCTTCTAAACTATGGACGACAAAGGCAAACCAGACGAGACCGGCGCAGGGTGATTCACAATGAGTCAATCATCCACAGCTATAAAAGGGAGAGTCCTGCTTGAGTTTCTCAATATGAACATCAACACACCAGAGGTAAGCACTCACTCATTCACACACATGGACATAAAACATCCCAATAGGACCTTTATGTCAATGGGACTGATAAAATATAAATTCTTGTAACAATTTAATTCATTATTTTACTGTACTAAACAGGGTAACTGTATTGATTTCAAAGTTTTTTTTATGAAAACAAGTTTTTGAGACATTTGGATACTCTACATACAATTAAACGTGACATATGACAATATGATTCGTTCTTTTTCAGAAAAATGCATTCTTCCCTGATCTTTTGCCTCTCAATGGCAGCTCTGGTGGCCATTAGCATCAGCCGACCCACAGCTACAGAAGACAGGATACGAATCATGGTCCGAACTACCATCAGTAGAATTAAAAAAATCAAGGATGAGGTAAATGTTCTGCAGTGATGTAATCACCTTCATGTCCTTGTAGCCTTTCTTTTTTTTTTCTGTGGAACACAAAAGAAGATTTTTCAGCATGTTGGGAGAAGTAAAAAGTGGGCCACCATTGACTACGTTTGCAGTTCCTTTCTGAGACCTTTCCTTTCTGAAAGGTCTCCTGTGTTTCACAATAGAAAGTTATACAAGTTTGGAATAGCATGAGGGTGAGTAAATGATGACACTCAAGTTATTTTTGGGTGAACTATAATCGGAACAAGAGCATGTAGCTTGACTTACCAAAGCATTTTTCTCAATTCTCAGCCATTTGAAACATAATATTTTAGGATTGATATTCTATAGTGAAGCAAAGCAAATTCATAGTTTCATTAATGTATGTTCATAATTCAATGAGTCGAAAATCATGTCTTTCTTTAATTAGCCTTTCATTTTAGCATTCAGTTCAACTTCATTTTGGGAGCATATGAACTAACTAGCTGCAACTTTGTCTTTTGTGGAAAAAGAAACTAACTTGCACAGTGAGAAATTCAAGTCACACTCTGTACTGTCATTATACATAAGAAAATGAAATGTAATTGAAGAGTTCAGATGCAAAAGCCTCTAAATGCCACTTGAAATTTTCTTCTTTAATGATGATTTTTGTCAAACTTGTATATTTAAGTTCAGTAATTTCACTTAAATAACAATTAATAGGTAATTATCATTGCCATTTAAGTGAAATCCTTGAACTTAAATATACAAGCTTGATAAAAATGATCATTCTAGAAGAAAATTTCAAATGGCACAATTATTTATTGAAAAGTTTGTATATGACAAGGGCGTGACTTCTCTTGGACAACGTTAATCAATACAGCACATTAATCTCTAAATCTAAATCTGTCTCCACAGCACTTCCAGATGTCTCCAGAGATTGATTTTGGCCCTGACATTGACACCCCCATTGATGGTCTCACTTCTATTTTCGTTCACTTGAGCTACCTGCGGTTGAGGCTGCGAGTGCCTCCAGCCCAGCACCTACAGCAGGTCCAGGTGGACTTGGAAACTCTCCTGAGCACGTTGGAGGGACTGGCCATCTCACAGGGATGCCCCCTGCCCAACCCCGGGACCCCAGTGCACAAAGATGAAACGGCCTTCCCCGTTACCTCCAACTACTTGTACCTCCTGGAGCTCCAGAGGTACCTTGAGAAGCTCTGCCTGAACATGGACAAACTAAAATGGTGCAAAGACACGGACGTGGCTCAGACGTTTGGATTCTGAAATGTGTAATCCATGCATTATTCATTCTATGCATCACTCTCAAAAATGCACTTGCAAGGAATAGTTCTCGAAATTATTTGTTTACTTATTAGACTTGATTAGTACTTTTTTTTTTTCTTTTTTTTTTACACTACAGCTTTCTATTTTTCTATTTTTGATGTTTTGTAGCACTGGGAAAGTTGAACTTGCCTGAATGTTTATTGTATTTTTTATGTCAATGGATGTTTATTGTATTTTCTATGGAATTTTTTTAAATGATTTTTTAAGACAATAAAATATCTTTACAAAAATCAACATTCCCTGTTCTTATTTTTGAAACAGAAAGAATAAAACTAGTTAAGAAAATAACTTTATATGATATATTTTAGACTGCTCTGTAATGAATGGTTTTTAAGGTTTACTTGGGCAATGACTCATACATTGTGGTAGAGTAGATTATTTTCCTGGATTTCTCATAAAACATGAAACATGACGAAACCCTAACAAGCCCAGTATAGCCCACAGACAAAAGTGAGCCCACTTCTTATTTTATTTTAAAATGTAAAAAAAAATAGCTTCACATTTTCACAGCAAATGTATGTTTCTTCAAAATCAAATATTTGTCAATCAAATATTTAGTTCTTGAGTTTTTTGTGAGGACGTGACGTGATCAGGACTTCCAAAAGATGTGATTTGTCTGGTGAAACTGGTGATGACACTGGCTAAGAATTATTATAGGCAAGGCACAGGTAATACCATTGTTTTTTTCATGCATTGGGTTAATTTGAGGTTTTGAGCTGAACTTGTCTGTGTTCAGATTCAGTACACATTACTAAAGGCCCTTTTCTTAAAACAATTTTTTCTCCAGTTTTATTGCTATTATGAAGGTTTTTACTGAGGGGTGTGCTTTTTTCATATAGCCTAGTTTATATTAAATCTTTTCCCTATAAAATGTTGTTTTTCTGGCTGTTGGTATAGAGTCCAAAAGACTCTCTGTAAAAATCTTTGAAAATGAAATAATTTTCAACATGGTTTTATAAAGAGTTCAGGTTTCTGTTCTGGAAATGTATGGAAATTGGCATAATATACATATATTTGGTTGTCATGTGTCAGTGGTGGCAATCACCAGGTGGATTAATTAATGCTAATGACGATATGACTTCAGTAAATGCTATAGTTGTGTTGTCAAAGTTGTCAAAATGCATTGTCGCTTAATATTGACCTTAACTCAATGCTTTTTGAGCACATTCATTGGCTAATTCAGCCATTTGCTCTGAGGGATGTTCGTAATAATTGTAGGTAAGTACCTGCTCACTCAGAAAATGAGACATATTGATGGATTCACTGCTGATTCAGGCCTTAAAATGAATTCAGATAAGATAGAGAATATTTAACATATCTCAGTGTAGTACTGAGTTTGTAAAAATGTCAGTTAGTTTGTAAAAATTTTGTCAGTTACATTTTCGGCCAATTGTTAAGAAAAAGAAATTTAATTGGTGGTTAACAAATGATATATCAATATGAGGGTATTGCCAAAGGTGGAAGGTATAGATCTGCATATGCATCTTTATCATTAGATGTGCCTCCATATGGTGATTAAGGATTTAAATTTGGATAAAAAAAGCCACATTATTTAAAAAAGGAGGTAATTTGTAACACTAAAGAGCTAGGGGGCTTGAGGACTTTATAGTACACTTAATGACAATTTCAAAATGTAATGGTTGATAGAGTTTAACAAGAAAAAGTCATTGGACTGTAGCTATTATATATTAAACGGGTTTTCACTTTTTGTTGAATTTTCTGTTGACAAAATGCCTGTTAAATTGGCCATTTTTTACAGACAAGCCCTGCAGCATAGAAATTGTTAATTATTTCATATGGAATAACAAAGACACTTTTTAAAAGCAAATTACTATTCTGGTTCAGTGAAGTGAATATTTTGGTTAATTCCAATAGATATCGGTTGTCATATACCAAATACTTAAATTCAGTAAATAAAAAATCATATACTGACTTTATTTCAGTTACTGTTTTAAGCCAAGAGACTTTGTTATTGTTCTTGATGCAATTCCAAAGAGTGTGGTGTAACTTTTAAAGAACTAGTTTAATGGATATCAACATGGATAATATTTCAGGAAATATTTACATTAATAATGTTGATATTTAAAGATCAATTTAGCAATAAGGTTATTAAGAAATGCTCTTTGTTGTGTGTCTTTTACTGCAGCAATATTTGTTGCTCTTCTTTATTTGGTAATATCTCTTGCATGGAACAAAGCATGGAAACTAGTTTTATACCAATAACAAACTGTCTTACAAAATTCTTCACAGAACTGTTTTTTTACGTGCATATGATTGTTTTTCGCGTGCATTTGATACACGCACTTTATTGCGTGTAATAGACACCACTACTAAACCTATCCCATGCGTATTATATGCACGTAAAAACTCATTTTCTTGTAGGCCTATAAATTGCAGTGCTATAGAGACGCATTTAGTGTGATTTAGGCATTTAGGGTTGTCATTGCAGATAAAACACACTTTGGCTTTGCATTTACAAAACTAGGAAGGATTAATGCATAGTTTTCATTAGGCTATTCTTTGTATGGCTATTTTCACTTCGTGTTTTGGCATTGTCTGGCTATATCATGAAAAAAAGTCCATTATGAAGCAAACAAATACAACTGAGACCACAGACTGTTGAGTTCTTAAGGTCAAGTATCAATAAAAAAAAACCTTTAACTTCAACAATTAGACGTTTTTTTCGGCGTGGAACGAGGCAAATGAATCCTTTTCACCTTGAAAATAATAAATGTTTTTTTTTTTTGTTTTTTTTTTTTTGCATTTTAAATAATAGACCATTTCTCAGTGATCTTAAATAAAACAAAATTCCATTTTCTCGGTTTAATAAAAAACAATAGGTCTTTATGGCAGAGGCAATTGCATGTAGATTCACCCAATCTCACGGGAATTCGTACGAATTTTACGAGGTGGCTAATTCGTAACAATTTGTACGACCTCACTC
>NW_024121144.1:11876882-11881882 GCF_016745375.1 Pimephales promelas
ACACATACGGCAGGCTACACTCATTCAAACACGTAAAAGTATTCAGACAGGAAACACGCATGTGGATGAACACACAGTTCAGATAAAGGAATGTAAAACCACCATCCAGTTTCATCAGAGAATTCATAAAGTGCTTTGTCAGCTTCTGCCTCACAAAATCCTCTACTGGCAATCATGCTAGCTCATATAGTGATACAAAAAAACACTCTAAGTAATAACATGAATCTTTTTAAACTTAGTCTTGAAGTATGAAATGATATGAGTCACAAACAGCACATTCTGACCAACATCATGTCAACAACAACAAAAAAAAAAACACTGATACATTTAACAGGGGACATTGTGCCAAATAATTTGTAGTTTTGATTTGTAATGTGCTCATAGCATAACAGCTATCATCTTTGCCTTGTTTAATGATTTGAATCTTGAATCTTTCTTGTCTGAGATTTTTGCTGCATCCGAATGCTGAAAAAAGCTACCTCCACAGGCGGCATATGGAGGTAGGAAGTAAACAAGGTACGTCCGAATGTATTTTTATTACATCCTTTCTACTAAGATACCTTTATATGATCGATTTCTGAAGGCAGCATGTCCACTATCCTATGCAATTGATTCTGTGACAAATGAATAAAATGGCATCTTGAAAGTTGTGGTTGATGAGTAAAGTGGGTATTTTTGAACACTTAAATTAAGTAGTAATTAAATATTGGCTTGGTCATCACCAAAGCTCTCTCAGAATCCTGTCCGAAATCAGTTTTAGGAGGTACCTGCACAAATGCTGGCTGCAAAGTCATTGACCGGCAGAATGGCAAGGCAGGAGACTAAGCCTAGTATATAGTCCTTGGTTACAACACAAGGAATTCCCAAGGCCTAGTTTTTCTTCAAATCATTTGATGTACTGCATGTTTTTGTTTTTTTTAAGTGGGCCTTGTAACAACACTTTTACATAAATACCAAGAGTAACAAAAGAAGAGAAGAGTTCAGATGCAAAAGCCTCTAAGTGCCATTTGAAATTTTCTTCTAGAATGATCATTTTTATCAAGCTTGTATATTTAAGTTCAGTGATTTCACTTAAATGGCAATGATAATTACCTATTAATTGTTATTTAAGTGAAATTACTGAACTTAAATATACAAGTTTGATAAAAATCATCATTAAAGAAGAAAATTTCAAATGGCATTTAGAGGCTTTCGCATCTGAACTCTTCACTGATTTTTCCTGCAGTTTATCATGTTTGTGGTCATTATCGTGCATCGTTTTATCCGAAATAAATAATTTAGTTACTCAAAAGTCAGTATTTCAGAAGCAGCAAATAGTAAGTTAAAATTAAATGTTGCCGTTAAATGTTGTACTTTTTCCTTCAAGTTCTTTTCCCCCTTGTATAAATGTAACTTCCAATGGGGGAAAAAAATATCCTACTATAGGGTCACATTATAAATAAATAAATAGATGGATATTTAAAACAATACATCATTTGCTGACTGTTTACTAAAATGTTTTCTAGCTTTTCTAAAACAGGAGGTATAACTCAAGTAGTTCACGACCAAGACTATAATATCAAAAACATTCTTTCCATGCAATCGTTTGACAAATTAACCCTGAATAACTACATTCATTGAACGACACTTGAAACATGATTTGAAACCAAATATTTGAAGAAGAAAAAAGCATGTTAGTATGAAAAACAAAGATGGCACACTATAAACATTCTGTTTAAACGTACAAGCCACAGACAAAAGAAAATCCTCTAATACACGAAAAAACATGGACACTTTACTGGAAGTGTCCTTACCTGGAGCCCATGGGTGTGATGTATCGCACCAGAATAATTTGACGGTGTCTTCTAAACTATGGACGACAAAGGCAAACCAGACGAGACCGGCGCAGGGTGATTCACAATGAGTCAATCATCCACAGCTATAAAAGGGAGAGTCCTGCTTGAGTTTCTCAATATGAACATCAACACACCAGAGGTAAGCACTCACTCATTCACACACATGGACATATTCAAATGGACATAAAACATCCCAATAGGACCTTTATGTCAATGGGACTGATAAAATATAAATTCTTGTAACAATTTAATTCATTATTTTACTGTACTAAACAGGGTAACTGTATTGATTTCAAAGTTTTTTTTATGAAAACAAGTTTTTGAGACATTTGGATACTCT
The DNA here is from genome assembly GCF_016745375.1 of Pimephales promelas. The sequence continues at coordinate 11,879,058 of NW_024121144.1, forward strand.
ACATACAATTAAACGTGACATATGACAATATGATTCGTTCTTTTTCAGAAAAATGCATTCTTCCCTGATCTTTTGCCTCTCAATGGCAGCTCTGGTGGCCATTAGCATCAGCCGACCCACAGCTACAGAAGACAGGATACGAATCATGGTCCGAACTACCATCAGTAGAATTAAAAAAATCAAGGATGAGGTAAATGTTCTGCAGTGATGTAATCACCTTCATGTCGCTCCAAACCTGTATCCTTGTAGCCTTTCTTTTTTTTCTGTGGAACACAAAAGAAGATTTTTCAGCATGTTGGGAGAAGTAAAAAGTGGGCCACCATTGACTACGTTTGCAGTTCCTTTCTGAGACCTTTCCTTTTTGAAAGGTCTCCTGTGTTTCACAATAGAAAGTTATACAAGTTTGGAATAGCATGAGGGTGAGTAAATGATGACACTCAAGTTATTTTTGGGTGAACTATAATCGGAACAAGAGCATGTAGCTTGACTTACCAAAGCATTTTTCTCAATTCTCAGCCATTTGAAACATAATATTTTAGGATTGATATTCTATAGTGAAGCAAAGCAAATTCATAGTTTCATTAATGTATGTTCATAATTCAATGAGTCGAAAATCATGTCTTTCTTTAATTAGCCTTTCATTTTAGCATTCAGTTCAACTTCATTTTGGGAGCATATGAACTAACTAGCTGCAACTTTGTCTTTTGTGGAAAAAGAAACTAACTTGCACAGTGAGAAATTCAAGTCACACTCTGTACTGTCATTATACATAAGAAAATGAAATGTAATTGAAGAGTTCAGATGCAAAAGCCTCTAAATGCCACTTTTCTTCTTTAATGATGATTTTTGTCAAACTTGTATATTTAAGTTCAGTAATTTCACTTAAATAACAATTAATAGGTAATTATCATTGCCATTTAAGTGAAATCATTGAACTTAAATATACAAGCTTGATAAAAATGATCATTCTAGAAGACAATTTCAAATGGCACAATTATTTATTGAAAAGTTTGTATATGACAAGGGCGTGACTTCTCTTGGACAACGTTAATCAATACAGCACATTAATCTCTAAATCTAAATCTGTCTCCACAGCACTTCCAGATGTCTCCAGAGATTGATTTTGGCCCTGACATTGACACCCCCATTGATGGTCTCACTTCTATTTTCGTTCACTTGAGCTACCTGCGGTTGAGGCTGCGAGTGCCTCCAGCCCAGCACCTACAGCAGGTCCAGGTGGACTTGGAAACTCTCCTGAGCACGTTGGAGGGACTGGCCATCTCACAGGGATGCCCCCTGCCCAACCCCGGGACCCCAGTGCACAAAGATGAAACGGCCTTCCCCGTTACCTCCAACTACTTGTACCTCCTGGAGCTCCAGAGGTACCTAGAGAAGCTCTGCCTGAACATGGACAAACTAAAATGGTGCAAAGACACGGACGTGGCTGAGACGTTTGGATTCTGAAATGTGTAATCCATGCATTATTCATTCTATGCATCACTCTCAAAAATGCACTTGCAAGGAATAGTTCTCGAAATTATATGTTTACTTATTAGACTTGATTAGTACTTTTTTTTTTTTTTACACTACAGCTTTCTATTTTTCTATTTTTGATGTTTTGTAGCACTGGGAAAGTTGAACTTGCCTGAATGTTTATTGTATTTTTTATGTCAATGGATGTTTATTGTATTTTCTATGGAATTTTTTTAAATGATTTTTTAAGACAATAAAATATCTTTACAAAAATCAACATTCCCTGTTCTTATTTTTGAAACAGAAAGAATAAAACTAGTTAAGAAAATAACTTTATATGATATATTTTAGACTGCTCTGTAATGAATGGTTTTTAAGGTTTACTTGGGCAATGACTCATACATTGTGGTAGAGTAGATTATTTTCCTGGATTTCTCATAAAACATGAAACATGACGAAACCCTAACAAGCCCAGTATAGCCCACAGACAAAAGTGAGCCCACTTCTTATTTTATTTTAAAATGTAAAAAAAATAGCTTCACATTTTCACAGCAAATGTATGTTTCTTCAAAATCAAATATTTGTCAATCAAATATTTAGTTCTTGAGTTTTTTGTGAGGACGTGACGTGATCAGGGCTTCCAAAAGATGTGATTTGTCTGGTGAAACTGGTGATGACACTGGCTAAGAATTATTATAGGCAAGGCACAGGTAATACCATTGTTTTTTTCATGCATTGGGTTAATTTGAGGTTTTGAGCTGAACTTGTCTGTGTTCAGATTCAGTACACATTACTAAAGGCCCTTTTCTTAAAACAATTTTTTCTCCAGTTTTATTGCTATTATGAAGGTTTTTACTGAGGGGTTTGCTTTTTTCATATAGCCTAGTTTATATTAAATCTTTTCCCTATAAAATGTTGTTTTTCTGGCTGTTGGTATAGAGTCCAAAAGACTCTCTGGTGGTTTTATAAAGAGTTCAGGTTTCTGTTCTGGAAATGTATGGAAATTGGCATAATATACATATATTTGGTTGTCATGTGTCAGTGGTGGCAATCACCAGGTGGATTAATTAATGCTAATGACGATATGACTTCAGTAAATGCTATAGTTGTGTTGTCAAAGTTGTCAAAATGCATTGTCGCTTAATATTGACCTTAACTCAATGCTTTTTGAGCACATTCATTGGCTAATTCAGCCATTTGCTCTGAGGGATGTTCGTAATAATTGTAGGTAAGTACCTGCTCACTCAGAAAATGAGACATATTGATGGATTCACTGCTGATTCAGGCCTTAAAAGGAATTCAGATAAGATAGAGAATATTTAACATATCTCAGTGTAGTACTGAGTTTGTAA
>NW_024121144.1:11886882-11957787 GCF_016745375.1 Pimephales promelas
TTATGTTTCTTCTTGTAATGGTAGGCCTACAATGCGAAAATAGAGTCAGTGTAATTTCCCTGTTTGTTTTGCCCCCTGGTTAGACAGGGCTTGATGCATTAAACATGTGCACATTGATTCTTTATAATCTGCCTGCATGTCAACAACCACTGCTGATCCAAACCCAATACGTTACTCACTCCCGCGGCCCTATTTTTCTCAGTGTGTTCTACACGCTCAATGAACTCTTGAGGCGTGTTCACACCAAGAAAGATAGCTATATTAGCGTTCACACCATCATGCCGGAATAATCTGTTTATTGTAAACAGCTGCAGTTGTGCTGCCTACCACTTTTGTTGACAACTCTCTTTAGAGTATTAGTAGACTGTCTGCTCAATATCTGCTAACTCTTTATTTTGATGAAACTTTGCAACTATGTCAACTTCTAATCCTAACTAGAATACTAATACTCTACTAACACTAATGAGAGTACTTGTCATGTAAGTACAACATTACTTATAGTCAACAGAAAGTGTTAAAAGGGCCATTAAAACACTTTTTTTATTATTGTCCTTGATGTGAATGGGCCTTTATTGGCAAATACTTCAAATACCATAGGAAATTTATTGTTCCCCAGTGTTCCCCACTTTGCATCTTGTTGGAACTGCATGTAATGCAACATCCACAGGCATTACGAAAATAAGAGCATAGGCCGTACATCATATCATTTGAAATTGACAACTTTTAAAACAGATTTATATGCCCATAGAGCCATTAATAATTCATGCAGTTGCTAAAAGACCAACACACATGCTAGCGATCACCTCCTTCAAATAGGCCCATGTGCGCATGGACTTACTAACTGGTTGCTAAAAAATTTCTCCCTACTGCTTGCTGATATCCCACTACCGTTTGCATGAGTCACCTAAATGAATATGAAAATATGAAATCCTGCAATAGATTCTGGCATGTTTGTGTGTTTGTGAACACCTGCTTTGCAAGTCCCATAGGAAATCTTCATTTATCTCCTCTGATAAATTAATGTTCTCTGCATATAATAGCCAGGCTGTTTTAATTCACTTGGTTGCTTACAGAAATATTGACATACATTATTACTGTTCCATAACCTAGTAAGTTGCCTACATATTAGGCAGCATCCTAACTGTCCCGGATACTCAAAAGTGACTGATTTGACATGTTCTATTTAGTTAGTAACTTTGCGACTCTGTATGGAAAACTCAGTATTGGATTTAAAGGAACCATGAAATAGAGATACTGTAATTCAGATCCACATCCATCCGTTAGCTAAACAGCCTATAGGAAGGAAAACTGCACATTAAGGGAAAGTTATGTCTTTTAGCTTTAATGCAGACTGTTAGGATTCATTGTTCCCTGGAGACAAAGGTACTTATCTCAATCAGAGGCAGCCTTTGTGCGCTCCTCCGGATGCTGGGGGGTGGGTGAACATAAAGCACACAGGGTCAGGAGGGGGAACCCCGTCCACCTTACAGTATATAGTCTAGTCCAGAGGTCTCAAACTCGCGGCCCGCGGGCCATTTGCGGCCCGCGGGGTGATATTTTGTGGCCCCCCCACTTGACATTAAAGTTTAATGTGACTGCGGCCCGCCGTTGCGTTTGCCGCGTTTTTTTTCCCCCTTATGGGCTACCAGATAGCCTCGTGACAGCTTACGGTGTCATAGACAACCACAAAGTACAAACATATACTGCGCCTGGAAAAAATGAGCGCGTCGCTTCAATTATGAGCGCGCTTGATGCGCGCATGCATTTGAAACAAACTTGAGCGTGCAAAATATGTGAGCGCGATATGTGAACAGCCCCAAGGCAAGCTTCTACCACCGAATCAGGCTCGCGAGCGACGTGTTGGATATCCCTGCTCTAAAACAATGTGAGAATAATCATTTTGAGCTTGTAATATGTGTTGTGTCTGAAAGCGTTCAATGAACGATAGTTCATGAACTTGTTCATATTTTGGGCGAACGTGAACTGAACGTTGCCTACTGTATCACTGACTGATGAACGTTACAGTGAACTCGTTCATTAGTGTCTGTGAACCGAGGAGCGAGGAGGCGTCGTAAGATCATTTGAAAGGGTTTTATGAGGTCGGTAAGGATGGGAAAATCTTGCATTTTCAATTATTTTGTCGACGGGCAGAGTTTGCACAGACGTGCAAACTCTGCCCGTCGACAAAATAATTGTTATCTGTGGTTGTATATGGGCTGTGGCAATAATAATAGCATAATAATAAAAAAGAAGCTTTGATTCAACAGGTTGATAAGGTTTGCTTTGATATGTGCAAAGTCAGTAATTTGCCTGAGATACTATACATGTGTAGAAAGAATTATTTGTATTTCAAAAGCAATAACTGTTTTTCGTTTTTTAATTTTTTTATTAAGTATAATAAAAGGAAATGTGCCTTCCGAAAAAAGAAAATAAAACATTCAATATAAGTGTTGTATAAAGAAAATAAAAAGCAAATATGACTATCCACACTATACACAAAGATGTTGTGTATAAGAAAAAGACAAAGAAAGTTTGTAAAATTAACTTCAACTGTCAGAAGGACAGCTCATGAAGAACCAATCATGTTCAGAAAGGAATGTTCAAATTCAGAGGAACAGTTCAGAAGAAACGTTAATAATAAAGATTGAGAAGATTGGATCAGTTGTGCTCCATTTTTGGAATACTTATACAATTTTTTTTTTTTGAATACTTGATGCGGCCCGGCCTGACCTAGACTCTATCTCCAGTGGCCCCCAGTTAATTTTAGTTTGAGACCCCTGGTCTAGTCAGAGTCCAGCTCAGGCAGTCAGACACAACAATAAGGCCACCCTTAAAAATATTCTTGTTTGCCGTAACCCGACCGACCCTGTCAATTTAGGGCCGACCCAATTTTTTATTTTTTTTTCCTTTTAGTCCGACCGACTTGCCGGTTGTAACCTGCGTTCAGACCGACCGATTTTTTTTTTAACTCTTCAAACTACTAATTCAAATTCAATAAAATAATATTAATTATATTTTAGTTAGTATTGTGAAAGTTGCTTGTGTCTACATAGCCTACAAACGTAGGCTACGTTCTTTCTTTTAAATAAAAACCCGTGGCGTCATAGTCATCCGATTATGTTTACACCATTGGTTTAACGTTACGCGTGTCACACTATGGCTTGTACGTCAGCTCGTTTCATTCAGTGTTCCCGCTTGGTACCCGGTATTAAAAGGGCAAGGGGGCTGAATATATATATATAATAATAATAATATTAAACAATTTGTCTGTGATGCATTTTGCTATTCGCAGTCCAGAAGAGAGAGAGCGATCTCTCACTCGGAGCCACAGCGCGCGCAGCACGACAGCCCTGCTTAATGAGTGACAATGAGAACAGAACGTGGTTACCTACACTTTAGATCTGGGATATTATTCTAATTGTATTTTAGATTTCCGCTTTCAAAGATTATAAAAAGATGATATTTGAGATGAAACCATTACAGACGCATTCTGTCTAGCGCAACTTCCTTCCCTTCACAGCGTTGCGCTGTCATTTCTTCCTAAAACCCAAACGTACCGTCAGAATCAGCACGATCGGTGCACTCTGTACTGTTGCTAAACTGCGGACGCGTTCAATCATTAAAAGAGCTATTAAAAGCACAAAAGTCTGCGCAAGAGACGCTGTTCACGACGCGCGACGCGCGCTCCGAAATCCACTAAAACGAGACAAGAAAAGTAGGCTATAGCCTCATTTTGGGCTTCATGTGCACATCTAAACTATCAAATATGCATAAAATATAAAATGACCTGCTCTGAGATTCATTTAAACACAGTTTATGTCTTAATTGGACGTAAATAGTTGGGAGAAAATGATGGTGCATCTATTACAGTAGAGTTCTGCATTCGGTCTTAAAGGGGCAGTAGTCTAATAAACGTGACGATTGAGCCAGTAATGCGAATCAAACAACAAAAGGCTGATAAAAATCACTCACAGGTCTTGAATGAATATCTTACACTTTAATAAGCATTAATCTAACTATGATAAACTATGCAGTGTCATTTTACATTTGATTAATAAATTAAATTTCTTTTCAGACAGAGCAACAGACTTAACTGAAAAGTAGCTAATTTTAGACCTTCCTGAAATTAAAGCACTGTGTATATAGGCTAATTTGTATCTTTGTTTAATTGTATTCTTTGTTTGACCATGTGTTTGTACTTGTTTTTGCCTATCTCATGTATATATGCACAACAAATAGATATTTTATACATTTTGTGACTGGCCTAAAATTAACACCTAGCGGTGGATGCACAGTTTGAAGACCCAGTCAGTGACGTCACAATATGCATTTTTTTTTTTAAATTCACGATCACCATGACCAAAATTGTACTTTTTTTTTACACTGAATCTTGAAAAAAAAAAAATATAGACCTACCTACCGACCCTTTTTTTAAAAAAAATCGCTGTTACTGCAAACCAAAATATTTTTAAGGATGGCCTAAGTCAGAGTATAGGCGATCCGTATGTAACACCCCTGTACATAACAATTGTTACCAAATATTTAAAGTCCCCCTGTAATCAATAATTTTATCCCTTAAAACTCATCTTTGATCACCAAAATGACCTATTTTTTTATTCATGCCTTAAAATAGCTTGAATGTAACTCTACACACTTGCTTCATTTAAAGGAGCTGTATGCAAGAAATTTATTTCAATTAATCATAAATTTGTCACTAGACATTTAAGAAATCGGGTTCATTTCAAATACTTATATCACTGACAACAGTGTAGTCCGGCCAGGATATTGTCAGAAGATATAAAGTCATACTGGTGTGAAATGACAGAAATGATAGTCAAGCTCATATATATATCCTTAATCCATTAATTTGACGATCATCAAAACAGTTATATTGTTCCCCAAATATTGGATGTACTTTTTTGAGCTTCAAACTGATTATAAAGCCTAGAAGCGTCAGGGTGTTTAATAATATAACTCTGATTGTATTCGTCTGAAATAAGAAAGTCATATAGACCTAGGATGGCTTGAGGGTGAGTAAATCATGGGTTAAATTTCATTTTATAGTGAACTACTCCTTTAACCTTATTAAAACATCCTGTCCTCAAAAACATTACCTTTGGTGCCTGTTCTCGTGAGATGTACTGATCTGGAGCAAAAGTAAAATGGTGTGTGTGTGTGTGTATTGTATATGAGGTCAAACTGGCATTGAGACTTACTGGCTCCATCCAATTTGACAAAGTTGGGCTTTCCATCAGGAAATTATGTTTCCTTGGGATGGGACAATTCAGATTGTTTCTAAATTTGGAGAATTCCTTGGGATCAGAGATGCAATCATATCCCAGAATGCTCCCTCTCCCAGGAGGAGCATTGTGAATGGATTATTATTGGCTAGCTTTGACGGGGATCAGATGCAGAGAAAAGACATTCTATTGACAAAAAGCCGAAGCGTGACATCTTAATGTTTGTGGGTGGAAGAGTGCTGCAATTCGTTTTTTGACACGTTTTAGTTTAAAATTTCAGTTTATAATTCATTAAAAGTGTGTATAGAACTTATGAATACGTTTTAAATTAAATTAAAATGAGTTAAAATATTATTCAATATTCAAATATTTCTAATTCTTGTGTACATTCTGCTTGTTAATTCTTGCATGTATTTTGTATAATTGTTGTGCATGCTACATATTTATGGTGCATGTGTGTTTATGTGTTTTTGAGCATGTGTGTTTTTCTTCTGTGCAGGATGCTTAATTCCTTGACGGTTGCCTGCTGTACAGTGCTTGCTCTCTGCTCTCTAACAATCTGCTCAGCGAGGTGTGACCAGATATTGTGCATCTGAATCCTACACTAGACTTACTGATGCAGCAAGAGAGGGGAGGAGAGAGAAAGAGGGAGGGAGGGAGAGTGTGTGACCAAAAACGATTTCTCTCCCACACGCACAGAGAGACAGATCTCTCTCTCTCTCTCCTGCAGTGGATTGCTGGTGGCTGTTCTGGATTCTCTGTTTTCCTCTTCTCCTCAGGGAGAAAGGTAAGTTTCTCCTTCTGTCCTTCATCTTTCAAGAAATGTTTCATTATAGAAGCTACAGCCTCACTGCAGTTGGCTGTGTATCCAGATTTAGGTGTATAAATGTGACAACATTAGCCAGAAATGTGTGTCAGGTGCATAAAGAGATCTGTATTTGCTCTATAACCACAGCTAATGCTCTTGATCATGCTAAACGGGTGGTTGTGTAGCATCTCAGACCTCTTCACACATTCACATATGTGCTGTGTGGGAAGAGCTCTGCGTTTCAGACGCATTCTGCTCCTCTGGTAACCATGGCGAAGGCAGCCAGCATAGCAGCGTGTGCGTTTTAAGATAATCAGGTGATCCGGATGCTTTAAGAAAAAAAAAAGCCCACGAAAACATTAAGGTGACAGGTCATTTGTCATGTTTTCGCTGCCAAGTGTAATTGACTCCTGATGTGCCAAGACAGAAAGCAGTGAAAAACATTTGCAACATTTGGAAATTGCCATGGAGTTAACTGTCACAAATGTCAACAGGTTGTTCAGACCACATTGATAAGCACCATCTTAAATAATTTGATTGATAGACAAATATACAGTAACTATGTGTTTTGTGTGTGTGTGTAGTCATATAGTGAGCAGGGGATAAAATAAAACAGCCAGCAGTGATGGTGGATGGCTGGGGGCAAAAATGATATAATCAGGACTTATAATTCATCAATATACATGCACATATAGACTAAACATAAATGGATTGATCCATTCAGGCTTGCAGCTTGATAACACTCTGTTAATGAACACTGTGGGGACTGACAACTATAAGGACGCAGAGAGCCGTTGATGTGGAAAATGAATGTGTACATGGAGTCAACAGTATTGAGTCCAGTGTTTCGCGGTGTGAGGGAATGGGAGGAGAAACTCTATGTAAAATAACAGCACACAAACCAGTCTATTGAGGGGGGCTCTTCCGATCATTTTTCCTTTAATGGATGTAGTTTTAATTCATTTTTTATTTTTAAGCAACTCGTACATAACATACTTTCTCACTAGAACATTTTAAATGTTATATCTCTTAACCTTTTTGGTATGAAGAGTGGATCCTCACTGAACCTTTTTTTTTCTAAGAGTTAAGCTATTTTACTACTAAAATACTCCGCTAAACCAGCCTTAAATGTCCTTAGACTTTGTAGTTTAGGACTAGGCTGCATTTAGATCATGATGCACCAGACTATGGCTGCTCTGGTTCATGGTTGGGTTAATTTGAGGTTAAGGTTATAGGCTAATGGCTTTTGCTGTCTCTAAAAATCTTTAGACTGTGTTTGAAGGAAAGCCCCTTTATGGGCATCTGTGTGTGTGTTTTTTTTATGGCTGCAGGTCATAAATATCCCATCCCCCACAATGTCTATAAGATAAGAACCAGAAAGGCTTGTTGAATAAATCTTTTGGTTTCATGAAGGCATGAGCCAATGATTCCCAGAGCCGTCATGCACGTCTAGAGGCCTGTTAAAATAATTGATACCATGACTAGTCGATCTGTCACCACTTAAGAAGGTCCTAGACCTCCTTTAAACGCATGTATATTATTGAGAGAAGGACACTTCTAACCTTCTCTCAGTCCTCTAATAGTTCCATTAAGATCCTCTTCGGATTAAGTGGAATCACCATTTTGTCTCTCATTGGTTAAGTTATGATAGATGGTGATGCACAACGTTATTAAATCAGTGATTTTAAACTGGTGAAATTATGTCCATTATGACAGCTGGGCAGAAAATAATGCTGAATGCACAATATAAAATGCAACTAACCATATAATTGTATATATATATATATATATTAAAAAAAGTTTGGAAAAATTCTTCCCATTTCAAAAGGTGTTTATCCAGTGCAAACTACTGTATTGTGGCTCAAATTAAATGTATATTGGGATGAATAATAAATGAAGTTAATGCCAACACGAACAGGCTGCCAAGATTTTGAAACTGTTAAAATTTTGAATAAGCACTTTTGGTCTTATGTTTGGCCAATACTTCCATTGCAGAATCTTTAAACAAAACCATTTGATAACCACTGAGTACACTGTAAAAAAAATGCTGGGTTGTTTGAACCCAAATTTAGGTAAAATATGGACAAACCCAAATGTTGGGTTCAGAATGCAAGTAAAAAATGCACAGTTGAAAGTAAAAATTGAGTTGGGTTAACATTTGGGTTTGTCCATATTTTACCCAAATTTGGGTTCAAACAACCCAGCATTGTTTAGAGTGTACAAATGAAAATAGTGATAGTTTGGATGATAATTGTAATATGTTTGATGATGATTATGAGTTGAAGAGTTAATTGTGGGTTACAGACACTCTGTGGTGAAATATATTCTAAAAAATATAATAACTCAACAAAGGAAAGATTTCAGATGAGTACTAAATGTGTAGTGTTAAATCAAGAGTAGCTCTTGAGCACTCTCTTTTTCCCTTTTTCTGCTTGAATGATTACATCCTGCTCTGGCAAGCCCTTTCTTTGCCACGCACGGTGGAACAAAATGACAATGAAAGAGGGAAAGGAGAGTGAGAGAAATGGATAGAGACGGGGAAAGAACAAAAGAGAGGGGGGCCTAATAGTAAAGTGCAGTGCTATACAGTCATTTAGGTGTTCTGTTCGTCAGGCACAGACTCTGACACATGCACACAGCAGCGTTTGTGATGCTGTTTAACAAGCTCCTGTGGGGTATGACTTACTGAGGCATTTAGCACTGGTGAAACTGTTCTTCTGAAATCAAACATTTCAAAAGGTATGAAAGACAAAGGCGGCGACAGAGAAACTATAGCGTCTGATCATTTTTTTGATAGTAATACAGCTTTTAATGGTTAAAATCACAGGGCCCCCATAATGCCGGGGGAATCATCACCACCTTTCACCTTGCTAGCAGCAGCCAAGAAGACAGGACTTCGCTAAAAGCAGGTGGTGTGTGGTAATGAGTAAACAGTCTGACTAGTTATGACAATAATGACTATGAATCAGCCAGGCTTCAACAGCGCCCCCTGTGGAGTGTTGTGCTAGTAAAAAAAAAAGCATATACTGTATGCCAGAAATAGTGTCAGTAAAATATGCTGTGTGTACATGTACAACCAGAATATATTATACTGGGCACTGTGCAATGTGCCCTTCCATTTCCAAAGTGAAGCAATGTCAACTGACATTTTCAGTATATATTTGTTTTCCAAATAAATGACTGGATATTTTAGCAAAGATGCATTAAGGCCCTGTTTACACAAGAAGGCTTGCGGGTAAAAACGTAAAAATATTTTATCGGATGTGCCTTTCGTTTACACGGCGACTGCGTTTTTGGGGCTTAAAAACGCAAAAAAGTGAAACCACCCTCCAGAGTGGAAATCTTAAAAACGTTCCACCGCCGCGTTCCCGTCTAAAGGGTAAAAATGCAAAAGTCTGCTTGACAGTGAAGGTTGTACGCAGGTGCGCGGATTTGGTGTTGTTGTGTGGCAGTACTTCACATTGCCACCAAGCCGCCTAGAGTGCGTACTACATTGAATTTCACACACTTTTGCGTCACCATATGCACGCCGATTTCACACCCATAATGCTCGTCTAAACGCAGAATAAAAAAGTAATAACGCAACGCCACTTTTACGTTTTCTCTTCAGATCGTTTCCGTGTAAACATAGCCTTAATTGACCATAAGTGGCAAAACCTTTACATTGTTACAAAGAAATAAACAGTGTTCTTTTAAACTTTCAATTGAAGAAACTGAAAAAAAGGATCCCAGTTTCCACTAAAATATTAGGCAGCACGATTATGTTTGACTGTGATAATAAAAAAAAATGTGTCTTGGGCAGCAGCATATTAGAATGATTTCGTGACATTGAAGATTGGCTGCTGACAATTCAGCTTTGCCATTGCAGGAATAAATTACATTTGAAACATTTTAAAATAACAGGTATTTTAATTGTAATAATATCACTGTTTTATTGTATTTTCTTTTAAATATCTGCTGTGGTGACGATGCGCATATAACATTACCAAAACTACCATTGTGGTAGATTTTTGCGCTTTCTGAAAGACAAATCTGCAATCCATCAATCTTTTTAAACCCATTAGCCCAGAGCCAGTTAGCTGATTTAATCTAGTATAAGTAAGCAAACCTCATTAAGCGGAGAAAAAGACTCTGAGGGAGGCTATTTCTGCGATACAGATGGCACTGAGAGATGGATAAGACACAATTGGGTTACAGAAAGAAAGGAAATGAAAGAGAATTTCAAAATACTTATCCTGCTATTTACTGACCAAAAACAACCAATGTTATTCCCAGTGGGAGAGTGGAGAGTTTATTGCAGTTTCGAGAACAAATCAATTGCGTGAGGGGGAGAGAAAGTGAGCGCGAGAAAGAGGAACGCGGGGGCTGCAAAGAAAGAAAGAAAGTCCAAATCTCACTCCGAGAGAAATTTCATCAAATTCAACTCCTCTCACTGAGGCTACAGGCCATCAGCTTTATACTCCGAAATTAGCCCACAGCTCCACAAAGAAACCGGGCCTCTATACGTCCTATTACACCACCCCCATAAATGCACTGCCACAAAGAGACCTCCAGTCTTCTATTAGTATTCTTAAAGAGCTCTGCCTCTATAATTGCTCTGTCAATGGAGAGTTGAGGCCACCTCTGTGACAGCAGGAAGAAGTGCGATTGGGTATGAAACTACTAAACTCAAAGGCTTAAACTTAAATGGGTTCGTTTACAGGCGCAATTGAAGAACGTCTAGTATAACTTGAAGTAAACTGAGAGAATATCAATTTTTTTTTGTGTCTCTACTTTAGATTATTTGCCGCAGAAGCCCAGTGCATCCGGTGGGCATTCCTCGGACAGTCAGACACCATGTGAGCAGTGGTCCAGCACGACTTTAGAGGGGCAGAATGCTGCTTCTGCGTGGGACTCTTTTGTTCTTCTATCTCATCAGTTCCATCAATGGGTTTTTCAGCAGGTATGGGCCAAAACCAACAACCCAAACCAAGGTAGAATCCAAAGGTTGGGGCATTTTTGAAAAAATTCCATCACTTCCAGATTTTGGATCATTTAATATTTTCAGTCAGGCTAAAGGGTCTGCTGCGACAAAGGTGAGCCCGCCACTTCCAGAACCAACCACACAAGACTATACTCTGAATTCTGAGGGCTTAACCAGCCCAAAACACCAGCCGACCGCAACCACAATTGAGGAACTTCAAAGCAGCACCATTCAGATAGGCAATCTGCTGCCTTTCAAATCAGAAAAAGTGACAACAAATGACTTGCTCAGGAACAAACCCCGATTAGATGGGACTGAACCTCCCTCTAAGCACTATCAAAGCTATGATCTTGAGCACTGGCCCCCCAATAATGGCCAAAGCACAGCGAAAACCCCACAAACGACATCTCCCCAGATAACTAAACCAGAAATACAAACATACACTGTATCCACAAATCAAAGTACCAGCACTACTCAGACTGCAACACTGAGAAAGATTAGGGAAACCATGAACCCTTACAGTGACCAAACCATACCCACAGACACTCTGTCAACAACACCAGAACTAACGTCTGCTTTATTTCAAACCACAAATTTCATTACACCAGCTGACCCCAAGCCTGAAGTATCTACCGTACCTCTGACCACTGTCAGCACTAAACTAAACACATTGGGGACAACAAACAAAGCCTCGGATCCAGAATGGACGCCTTTTAAACCAACTAGCAAGGCTCTGGAGGGATTTACATGGGTAGAGAAGACCACAGGCCCAACAGAAGGGGAAAGAGTGCAAAGTGTTGGCCCAGATCCCACTCCCACCCTGCCAGCAGGAGGTAAGTCAACCATAACTTCACTGTTTGCTTACAAACCAAGTGTATGAGCACACTTTTAAAGATTTTGACACAATTATCAAAAATTATGACAGAATTTAACCTCTCCTGAGCAGGCATGAGTGTATTACATTTGTTCCTTTGTTTCATTGTTTTAAGGGGAAAATGTGTATTTAATGAGTTGCCAAGCCTTTATTGATTACCAGTGAAGGGTTAGCAGTGAAATCAATGAGTCTGATTAATTGATTAATAGCCCCTGTGTCCCTGAAACATGCAAAATCTTCTTAATAAGTAGTGAGAAGAGTGACTTTCATCTGATAGTATGAGCAGGAATTACTCCATTACTGCTGATATCTGTATATGTAGTGAGTCTGAGAGCTTTGCTTCTGCGTAGGAGGACATGGGTTGTGTTTTGAATAGCTTACTGCTTATATTAAGTATGTACTGTACTATATAGGGAGTCCTATGCCACCACGTGAAAAGACTAATTCAATTTTGCATAACCGAAATGAAGGCAATTTTGTGAATAAGTTTTTATTTTTTTAAGATTAAGATGCAGTGCAAATCATTCTTATTACTATAATGCGAAATAAAAATGAAATCAATGTTTTCATACAATAATTGGTAGTAATGAAAATAACTTAATAAGCGACCAACTGCTTAAAGTTAAGACGTTTTTACATTAAACTGGATTAACAGTCCAAATTTATTTATTTACATATTTTTTTTTCTAAGGCCTATGAAAGCAGCATTAACAACGTATTGTAGCATACTTGAAAGTTTGTATTGTAAAGTATTGTAATGTTGTTACTATTATACATACTAGGCAGTAAGCAATATGCTAGTATTTCCATTATGAACATTTGCATCATTTAAAGGGTTAGTTCACCCAAAAATTAAAATTCTGTCAGTATTTGCTCACCCTCATGTTGTTCCAAACCTCGATGTGTTTATTTGTTCTGCTGAACACAAAGGAAGATATTTGGAAGAATGTTTTAATCAAACAGATCTCATTCCCCATTGACTACCATAGTATGTATTTTTTCCGACTATGGTCAATGGGGAATGAGATCTGATTGATTAAAACATTCTTCCAATTACCTTCTTTGTGTTCAGCAGAACAAATAAACACATAGAGGTTTGGAACAACATGAGGGTGAGTAAATACTGACAGAATTTTCATTTTTGGGTGAACTAACCCTTTAAGGTCAAGCGTTGAGTGCATATCCCACTGGAGAGACCTTCCACAAAGACTTGTGACATTTTGATTCCAAAATAAAAAATCTAGACCTGTAAGATCAAGGTGCCAGCCAGACAAATCAATATAGACCTCCTCTGAGGTGACTGCGCACAAGAACTCTCTAGATATCCTTGTAAATTGTGTGCCAGGCACCTAAGCTGTGGTGTATGTGAAGTGGCTAAGCATGCTAGCCAGTATTGACATGGCTCTGTTTGATATCTGCTAAAGGAGTGTGTGTGTGAGCATGGGATTTGCACTGGAGAAGCAGCCAGTTGGGCGGGATGTAATCAGTATTCCGATGGCAGAGTCAGCAGAGCCAGTGAATCCTTAGGGACGATGTTTTTCCGCACCGCCTGTTCATGGATGCTGAGCATGCCTCTCTCAACATTTAGTCTCCTTTTCTCAATTTACTCCATCCGTCCTCTCTTTCAGTAATAGGCCTCATGACGTTTACTGGGCATCTCTCTTTCTTTTCCAGCCATAATTCTCATTTAGTCCTTCAGTCTTATGTTTTCTTTCAACCTCTCCTGGCTCCCAGAGACACGTTTTTCCATGTCTTTTTGTTATTTTCTTTTCAATCCAAACTTGTAGAATCTTTTCAGATGGTGGAGACAGGAAATACAGAGAGGATCTGCTACTATCCACCTCTCTCTGAGAGTTATTGCCTTTCTGCAAATCTTGGGTACATGCCCGCAGTTTTGTTTGTATCAAAGGTTAAAGACTGTAGTTTCGCTGATGGAATCAATTTATCCTTTTCAATACTTGTTACTTATTTTGCATTGTCCATATTGTATTAAGCACTGGAGATTGACATTTTTAGCAGGTTAGTAAAGTACAGTACTGCAACATTTGAGTATTGTGGCAGTGTAATTTGAGAAAAATCCTATTTGATGTAGTTAACTATTTTAACTTCATCAAATAGGATAAACATGAATCTGCTTTCGAGCTGAGATGGTTTATATTTCACCAACAAAATTCTGTTATTAAAAATGTTATAAAACCTGCCTTATTTGCATTTTAAATGTTTGTACAACTCTGTTCGTCTTTTAAAATGAATGCGCTGTCGATTTTATTTATTTATTTTTTTCCAACAGATGCGATAGCGGAATCTATTAGCTGATTTCACGCAGCCACCATTTTGAAATTTCTAAAACTCTGTTTTAGATATTTGAGGGTTGATTAAAAATTAGTTTGATTAATTAATTATTTATTTTCTGATTGTTTTCGGCAAAGCGCATCCTGAATTTTAGGTTTCAGGCCAGAATTTCTGTGTGTGTGTGGTGTGTGTAAGAGAGAAACAGCAAATTATTGACCAATGTTTCGGTCACCTTGTCTTCTGGAGGTGCATGCAGCCACAAATTGCTTATCCCCCACCTCAAAAACACGCTGGAGCTGAGAGGAGGAGGGGATTCTCGGTAAAAAGGCGAGCAGTAAAGAAAGGCGTGTTGAGACTTGAGGAAACAACGCTGAATCTCAAAAACACTGTCTGGGTCATATGTCACCCTACAATAAAATGAAGATTAATTAAAGAAATGGGGAAGCCTATTTTTTTTTTATTTATATATGCATTACCCTAGCCTGGAAGCCACCCCGAACCCCGCCCACAACATTTTTTGGTCGGGAAGTTCGGTCTCTGGACTCGATCCATTGTGGAGTAATTATGATCGGTTCAGAGATCGTTGGGCCAATCAAATTTCCAGGGTGGGCTTTATACGATGATGGACAGATGATCTGTTACGTAATCATCACATTATCAAAGAGCACTTGGTTTGAACTGGTTTCCCTCAAAGATGACTGCAGATAGAGAATTGAGATGTATACACTGATTTCACGCAGCCGCCATTTTGAAATGGCTCAAGTGGGAAGAAATCCGGAAGTGTCGCTTTTTTAATCATAGGAGAGTCGGGAAAATGATGGCATATTGTTGTTTAATTTAGAAATTAGTTATTCTAAAAATGTACAAACATTAATTTCATACTTTAGACAATATACAGTGAAATTAATTTATAAATAAAATTATTTTTTTTATATATATAATTCAGAACATAAAAAAAGAAGCAGCAATGAACTACAGGTACATATCCTACATTGGATATTAACATCCAATAGTGTAAATCGTGGCAGCAGCTTCAGGTTGGTAGTCCAAGGCATTGTTGTCTATCTGTAATACCGAGGTTCTTCCCACCAGAGCCTTGCTTTCGATTTCAAAATGGCGGCTGCGTGAAATCAGCAAATAGATTCCGCGATCGCATCTGTTGTAAAAAAAAATAAAAAATCGACAGCGCATTTATTTTAAAATACGAACAGAGAAATGCAATCAAGGCATTTGTCGACTGGAAAGATGTGTTTGCCGTCCTTACTATGGGATTTGGCAAAGGTTTAATTTATCAAATGGCTTCGATGGTCACTAAGAAGATGGATGTGGTCGTTGTGGTTTCTCCTTTGGTCGCACTCATGGAAGACCAAGTAAAATAATATGTTCTCTGATTGGTTGTAGGTCTATCCAATTATTGAGTGCAGAGTTAGTTTTTTGTAACTTAACCTGGTTCAGTTAAGACAAGCCTCATAATCAAAGCCCTATGGAGCAGTATCAGACTCACATTCTGACTAGAATATGAGTATGGCCAAGTCAGGCTATAGCATTACCCCTCATAACTTGAAAAATCAAATTTGTATTGGAAGTAAATTGTAAGCAAACATTTGAGTTAATTTTATTTTTAATTTATCTTATATAATCTTTGTCTCATCATTTCTTAAATACTCATTAGTTACTCGTTTAAACATAAAAGCAATACAGATCATTCAGGTCATGGCTCTTGGGTCATTCAGATGGCAGTGCAAACATCTGACTGATGTCTGGACCAGATGCATATGACGTTCTTGTTCGGTCGAAAGAATCAACATGATTGATTGATTGATTGATTGATTGATTGATTGAAGTGATTACATCATTTAATTCTGAGGTAACATGCTAGTAACGTCAAAAACTATAGAATAACACAAGACTCGTCACTCGTTTTCTTTGCAATGCTCAACATGGCGGAATAAGTCTCGTCTTCTAAATAATAGCGAAACGGCAATTGGTAAAGTCATTGTGTCACTGCAGCTGCCGTTAGAAGCTCCGGTTCCTAAAGAAACAGTCGCTCGCTTCCATTGCGCATGCGCATTAGCTTGATCCAGCCTGAAAAATGTCATTTTCTGTCATGATTTGAGCGTTTAGAAACAACATTTATGAGAAAGTTATTGTCTAGTTTTGGAGAATTTGATGTTTCCCCATTCAAAAGATAGGAACTACACTTGGTGTTTTAAAGATGGCCGCCGAGTGAAATGACTTGTCTCTTGTCTTAAAGGGACTTTAGTTATGTCTGGAGCAGATCATAAACTAAACAGTTGTCAGGGTTACGGCTCCCAGACTGGTTACAATGTGATTGTTGTCACGGCAACACTGCTGAAAAGCAATGTAGTACATTGTAGTGTTTTAGGTAAGCTGTATGCACAGCTTGTGTCACTAAAACACACTCTCAAACAATGCACTATTGCAGTATGATGATAATGCAGTATTTACATCACTGTCATTTCATATAAAAGGTTAATCCTATGACTAGGCTTTCTTAAGACACCTAGAGACTAATCTACTCATTACTGCCTGTGTGGAGAATGTGTGTGACTTTACTGAATCTAAAAAAGGAGGAAAATGAGTGATTCCCAATCCCACCCCCCAAGGATCCTTTTTTAATGAAATTTAAACTGGCCGTTTTTCTCTCGAACATACTGAATTGAGTTCATAATCTCCCAGACAAACACAAACTCAGTCATTCAAACATACACATTCAGCCCTTTTGAGGGAGATTCATTGATGTTGTGTGGGGGATCAAATTACAAATTCTGATCTAATTCCATCTTTATTAATATAGACCAGGGACGGAGTTGGAGGAGGGGTAAAAATGAAGAACGAGACAGGAAGATGAAGGCAAAGAGGGTTTCATAGATGAATAACAGCTCTGAAAGAACATTGGTCATCATCTAATGAGGATCGGTGGTCTATGTGTTCTGGCAGAGACTAACGGGGGACTTTTGGCGCTTCATTTGAACACAGCTGGTGTAAGAGTTAGAATCTGTAAATCACCCATGAAGAGACAGGGGAGAGTAATTGAATACAAGGCTGATGGACCGGATGGTTGGACGGACGGACTGAAGGATGGGCAGATGGATATATATATATATATATATATATATACAGATAGATGAATGAATGGAAGGAAAGACAGACGGATGTATAGATGAAGATAAATATAGATGTATTAAAAGATATGGATAGATAATGTTTATAGACCTTATTCAGAGCAGCGCCATGACAGGTATGAAAGTGAGGCTGTGAGGGATAGACTTACCGTGTTTCCAATGGCATCCGCTGTAAAAAGCTGAATAAAGCGGCTAGATTACTTACAATTTTCCACAGCTTACATTGTCGGGAGTTTTTTGTCAACTGACATTTCTTTGAAAGATATTTTTCCAGTGTTTCGTGATCTGAAAACACATTAAATAACAATACAGCCCATTGAAGAGATGCATGTCTATCCCTCACAGCCTCGCTTTCATTCTCATTAAAAATCAAAGATGGCGCTGCCGTGAATAAGGCGTATATATAATGAGATAGATCGATGGATGGATAAAAATAGATGAGTGGATAGACTATATAGACAAATCGACAATTTTTTTTTTACGGAGAATGATTGAATCAAGTGGTGACCTAGTGATGCTTGATGGTTTGATTTGACTGAACCCCTGCCAAGAGAGGATGAGTTGAGCTGTGTACAATCACACACGTACACATACACTGTCCTTGTTTAGGCTCCCCACTTGGTTTGGTGCAGAGCTCATTATTCATGCTAATGAGAGACTGTACTCTCAGTACTAGAATGAAGATTTTCTGTGATCAGGCCTAAAACAAGCATCCTGATGATACACACAAAAACAAAAGGTTGCAGGTTTTTGCCGTTACCACAACAAGGGATGATTATAGTCACACAAACAGTCTACAGTCTAAGGTCATGTGTCTGCATATGTTTAGTGTAGAAAGTTTTTATTGCATAAGGTGAACACAAATCTACACACTTGTTTAGGCACATTGACGCTGCGCATCCATAAATAGTCCATACACACAAGAATGCCCAAACAGCTACATAGCTACACATTTGGGAATGTAAATATTCCATCTCCAAGAGTATTAATAAAGAATGTGACAAACATGGAAGCATGATGTGTGACACTTAATGGAAAAAATGTATTTCATTTTTGTAGGAATGTGGGAATCATTGACCAATGACGAGATAATAAACACTCTGGCCTCAATGTGCCTCAGAAAAGTTTTCGGTTTAGTTTGATAATCCTTCTTGGTCACAAAGATAATGTTTCAGTTTCTTATCCATAATGGCGCTCTGTCGTAGTGGAGCTTGGTGCCTACAATTATGAAAGTCAAGTCATTGTAATTAAACACTGAGATGCCAACTCCAATGCCTCTGAATACCACAGAAATCTGCTTGACATAACTAGGTTAGGAAATGTTCTTGTTTCTCCACTCTTTCAGTCATAAAAACTTTCATTCAGCACCACATTCTCAGCCTCGTGTGCTGTGTTTTCCCATCAGGTATTGCATTGGAGGAAGGCGATAAGGAAGTGGGGAAGAGTGCTGATCTGACTACACAAAAGCGACACGATAAGCTGACAACATCAGCTAGCACAACGACTCTCAGGAACAAAGGTAATTAAAACAGTCTGGTGAAAAATGTAATCTACACCTGTGATAATTATGCTCTGATTGCATCTTGGGCCCTGAACTAGTTTTTAAAGGCACAAATATATTATAGAGAACCTCACCCTAAGTAAATAGCACCACATTCAAGGTGCCCAACCTCATTTGTTGAAAGAATATTTTACACTAAATTAAAAATTGTGAAAACCCCATGTCATTCCAAACCAGTATGACTGGAAAAACATACCATAAAGGTATCCGTCAATGCATCCCATGCACGAATTTCCACTAATTTAAGTCGGTTTTCACTGATAATCGTTCCCGATAGTGAGCTCTCGACCAGATCAATAATGGTGTGTTTACACTGAAGCGACAAACTCCGCTCAGTGTCATTTAAACTCAAAATACTTTTGACAAACATCACTACTTGCAATAGTAGTTTCGACACAAGTACTGTCGTCACATGTTCTTTCACTTGTCATTTGCATAAAGTTGAGCATTTCTGAACCTTTCAACACTTTCGGCTGCCATAGAAATGAACTGAATACACCCACTCTGCTCTGCTCACTCCACGCCAGTGTAAAGCACCGTAAGTCTCGATCAGTCAGATTTGTGAAAGAATCATCAACTAAAACTAATTGGTGACCTGAATCTGATTCAAAATCATTATTTTTGCATAAATCAGACATCACTACTTGTCTCATAAACTCTATAATCGCAGATTTTCTTTGAATAACTTTTGGTCTATTATTCACACAAAACTATATCATATGATTTCAAAAGACACAAGTTGTATGAACCACTTTGATGATACATTTATTTGTCAAGAATCAACATGGATCCATCCCTATTCATTGTAATTGTATAGAAAATAACGTCTGTGTTTTCCCATCAGGTATTACATTGGAGGAAGGCGATAAGGAAGTGGGGAAGAGTGCTGATCTGACTACACAAAAGCGACACGATGAGCTTACAACATCAGCTAGCACAACGACTCTCAGGAACGAAGGTAATTAAAACGGTCTGATGAAATACAGTACATGAATGTAATCTACACTCAGGCATGTATTTGTAGTCGCCGTGTCGACTGATCGGGATCACGCTTAGAGAGCCTGTCATCTTCGAGTACTATTAAAACCAGCCAATGTAATTGGTGTGCGTGAAATCCATTACACACTCTGCCCCCGCGGCGCGAGAATAAATACGGAAGTGGATGCACGCACTATTTTTTTTTCCGATGAAGAGCCGAGCGTAACTCGGAGTCAGCGGTGGTCCAGCGATAGTGGTGACGGGACTACGTCTCTGTTCTCTCCTTCAGGGAACGAGGGTTACATATGTGACCGAGACGTTTCATTTCAGTCGCTCACGTTCGATGTTCATTGTGTCGACTGATTGGGATCCCAATTAAAACGCCATCTAGTGCTGCCACCTTCCAGTGCTTAGACAAAAGCCTCCAGATCTCCCCACAATTAAGGAAGGAAGGGACGCTGTGGAAGTCACATCCTGCCCGGAGGGAGGTAACGTGGAGAATACACACATGAACTGGGCGGATGACCGGGCAGTTCAACTTATGGAATGTCACTGGGGTGGCTCCAGCCTAAACAGGGGAGAGACTCAACCGAACAGTGACGGCAGAGCAGGCGAGGGAGCCGTACCGTGGAAGAATACATATATGGGATCGCCGTAGGGATCACAGCATATGGACCCAGCCTAACACAGGTTCCACCAGTGCATACTAGGGATGCCACAATTCTCAATATAATATTGAACCGTTCAGTAGTAAGACATCCACGGTTCAATACACGCGTTTTTCCGGTATTACATTTAAAATAATTTATGTGCGTTTTATTTCTCTCCGAATTTACTGTTTATGTGTGCCTGTAAGTCTACGAGCCGAGATGAGGAAACTCCTCCCCGCAAGACGGGAGTAAATATTCAATCACTATCCAGTTAGGCGGGCTTAACCATCATTGGCTTAGGATGCACATTACATTGCAGGTGGCGAAGTGAGGCTGAGGAAGCGCCGGCGTCTTTCAAATCCGTGGTGTGGGGACATTTCGTTTTTGCTGTTGAAAAATAATAAAGAGGAGGAAAAAATGGTGAACAAAAAATTACTGTGTGCAAGCATTGTTTTACACGTGTAGCCTAGGAAACACTTTACTGGAGTGCAAGTAGCTTATTTGAAATGGTCAATTTATGTTTACCAACTTCACATGTATGTTTATTTTCAAAATTTAGGAGTTTATGTGTTCCCATCCCCAGTTTGTACATGGGCTACCAACAGCTGTGAAATTAAAATAAAGGAGTATTGCAATAAATAGTTTTTATTTATTTTTTTCTCCTTAACCTTTTACTGTTCCTATTGCCTAAGCATAGAATAACAACAAAACACTCTTATGGGTCAAGCCATCAGGACCGAGTCTAACCGAAAACGTGTTTAACTGAATTGTTGCATCCCTAGTGCATACGAGTGATAGGCCTGGCTTCAGACGTTCCTCCATGTCTGTTGCTGAAGGGTATGGAGGAACTCGACAGGGTTCGGCTAAAAAGGGGAAATTAACTGGAGCAAGAATTGCTCACGTATCCACTCTTTAGGAGGGGAATTGCACAGCAAGCCAACTCAACGAACCGGGCTTACAGTGAAACTGGCTTCATGTGAAGGGAGCCCATGGGAAGCAGTGCATCCACTTCCATATTTTTACCCGGACCGCGGGGGGCGGAGTGTGTAATCCATTTCACGCACGCCAATTACATTGGCTCGCTTTAATAGTACTCGAAGATGACAGGTGATGCTTAGAGATGACTCTCTAAGCGTGATCCCAATCAGTCGACATGCCGACTACGTTGAACGTGAGCGACTGAAAGGGAATCAATATCAGTATATTCTCCAGAATTTCACATTTTGGGGTTTTGCTTTGGTACAATATGAGGATGAGTAAATTTATGACAGAAATTTTTAATTTTCTGGTAATATTCTTTTTAAAAGTGTTTTACTAGCCATCCATTGGTTGAACATAAATAAATGTCATTAATTGAGCTCATCTAGCTCTGTCTGACTGGTCGGTCACGGATATATTTTGATACCTTTTCCGAGGAAAACCTAGAAATGGCTTATTTGTTTCTCAATATTATACTGAGATAATTATTTAAACATTAAAATCCAGACATTTCCCAACCACAGTAACAAGTGAGCCTAGCATTCTGGTTCTTTTAGTGAAAAAGTAAAACCAACCTCTTCCTCCTCCTCCATGTGATTTGTAGAACGACATATGCTTGTATGATATGGCCGATTGCACTTCGTCCAACCGTCTGCTACCTGCCTGTAATTGCTTCCAGAGGGAGGAGGAACTAGTTATAGAAGCACTTTTATCTCATAGTTGGTGCCTCCTACAAACAAGCCGACCACTACGGTGCCTTAGAGAGTTGAGTTACACTACGTGTTTCAGTAGAGCAGATCTATCAACATATGGTGTTAAGTGTGCCATTTTACGTCACCATCCCTGTTGATCTTGAGGTACGTCTTAGACCCAGCTTCTCTTCGGTAGCACCTAACCTACTTTCTCCTCGCTGCATTCAATAGCCTAACCTAAATTCCATTAATAGATGGACAAAATATGCCACAACGATCCAAGAACCAGGTTGCGAGAATATATGTGTGTTTATGGGCTGTCTCATAAAGTAAACTGCACGCAGCGATCCGACCCACAAAAATGCAGCTGCCGTGTCTCAAATTAAAGATGCAAAAGTAGAAGGAGGTGGATCAGATGGTCTTTCTGTCTCCGTCATGTCTCCTTCACTGCCTTTAGGTCAGCGTATCCAGGCCTCATCAATATGAATGGGATCATCCTACCCTGCTGTCCACTCATCTATTATTAGAGAGGGCAGAAATTGAAAGTGAGGCAGGACAAATTAAATCTGAATGAGTACTTACTTTCAATGACGTGATGGCATAGCACTGTATTCTTAATTAAGCAGAGGGTGTTGTCATCGGATCAGGAAGTCCTAAACATAAAAAAAAGTGTTGCTGTTTCCTGTTTTTGACAACCTGGAAGACTCGGGTCCTCTTTACACTTGGTATTAATATCCATCTTGGGCGATTCAATCAACTAAGACACTTCGATGTATGCTAAGAAAATGCATCACACAAAGAGTAGTATCTCCACATGGGAGATACTACTCGCGATTGATTTTAATAGAGTTTTTATAGGGTTAGTTCACCCAAAAATGGAAATTATTTTATTAGTGACTCACCCTCATGTCGTTCCAAGTCGTTCCAAGACCTCCATTCATCTTCGGAACACAGTTTAAGATATTTTAGATTTAGTCCGAGAGCTTTCTGTCCCTCCATTGTAAATGTATGTACGATATACTGTCCTTGTCCAGAAAGGAAATAACCACTTCATCAAAGTAGTCCATGTGACATCAGGGGGTTAGTTAGAATTCTTGAAGCATCAAAAATACATTTTGGTTTAAAAATAACAAAAACTACAACTTTATTCAACATTGTATTGTCTTCCGGTTCTGTTATCAATCCGTGTTTAGTGACGCTGCTGACGTGTATCTGGTGCGTCCATGTATTCGGGTTCAAATAAATATGGCTATGCAAAAAAAGCAAGTCTTTCTCTTTGTTGCGAAGATTGCGTCTCCCTCAGACTGTAAACAAAGCTCTGGCGCACCAGATTACACGTCAGCAGCGTCTTATGTCACCAGCGTCACTGAACGTGGATTGACAACAGAACCGGAAAAGAATACAATGCTGAATAAGTTGTAGTTTTTGTTATTTTTGGACTAAAAAGTATTTTGGATGCTTAAAAATTCTAACTTACCCACTGATGTCTTCTTTCCTTTCTGGAAGGACAGTATACCGTGTTTACATTTTCAATGGAGGGACAGAAAACTCTTGGACTAAATCTAAAATATCTTAAACTATGTTCCGAAGATGAACGGAGGTCTTACGGGCTTGGAACGACATGAGGGTGAGTCATTAATGACATAACTTTTATTTTTGGGTGAACTAACCCTTTATTGGTGTTAGCATGTTGCTAAGCTAATAATCAGCCTGTCAAATACAAATCTGGAATTTGAAAAAATGCCTGGCACAAATAAATAAATATTACATTTTTATTGAACTATTTTTAAATTGAATACGAGATCACTCACAATGCTTTTTGGGATTGCCTTCACCATGAAGGATGTGATGTGGCTAAAATAAAGTATAAGAATGAAGTTGTCTCAAACTAGTTGAGCATGAGCATTTAGGCATTTTACTAATTTGTTCATTAGTGTTATTATTGTTAACTTAAACAAAAACTATTAAAAAAACTGCTCTTAAATAATGTTAATTGAAATAAAGCTGAAATAAAAATAAATATTAAATTAAATCTTAAAAATAAGAAATGTAGCCTTTGGCAAGTAACTGAAACAATAATTTAACTAAATAAAGATATTAAACTAATAAAATGAAAACACAAAATTACTGAAACTTTATTTAAAAAATGTGAATATAAAATACTAAAATACTAAAATAACACAGCAATTTTGCTTCAAGATTCATTTCCGTTTATAATTCTGTTAGGTAAGATAAATGGCTCTTCACAGAGTGAATGAAACAAAATTGGCAGCAATTGTAATCCATTCATGTTCACAAAGACATGCTAATTGATAAACCACAGGTCAAGTTAGTGGTTGGTGAAATGAAATTTAGTTGAGTGACAACACATCCGAACAGACTTTGTGGGTAAAAAATGTTTTTCTAACCTCAAATGTAGTTATATAAACAATTTGACGTCTTTGATTCACCCAGGGTGGAACAGTCAACAATAGACCCTGCCTATCATTGAGTAGAATACCCAATGTTGGATAAGTGGAGTCATTTGCCTTTGTTCTGCTTCCCGTCCTCTCGAACTCTCGTCCAGTTTTTTACAGTGCATGACCATAACAACATTGTTGCATTGTTATTTACCTTTAATTCCTTCTATGTTTAAATGCCTGTGTTCTCTCTGGGCATTTTGTGATAGATCCACAAACTGGGTGGCAACATTGATGCATGGATCAGGATCATTAAGATTTGATTGATTCCTGGACTGAAACTCTGGCTCGCTTCCATACACTAGTAATATTTTCCACACCCTAAGGGTGGAGGACACACAAGGGCGAAAGAAAATAAAGAGCGAGGACGTTTGAAGCTCCTGCCACAACAATCCCTCTTATCAGTGCTCTGCCTTCTCGCCACCCTCTTCCTGTGTCTGCCCACCACACACTTTCTCTCCATGTCAGATTGACACACTGCACACACCCTGTAGTTAATCAAACTCAAATTATTCTCATTAAGAGAGCTGGACCCTTACTAAAGCTGTTTTTCATGCCATCCAGATCTCATTCGAGTTAGATTGACATTTGATAGCGTCTAAAAACAGATACCACCACGCTGAGTCAAACTTTAATTTCCATGCTGGTCTAAACTGGTTTGACTTTGGACTATTTGGTAGCTAAATGCTGGTCTTTTAAAAAGAACAATTGAATTTATTTTTGCTCAACGTTCTGTTCAGTCTTATTTATACAAATACGCACACACGTTGTGTTTTCATGTTTTGTGGGGACATTCCATAAACATATGATTTTTATAGTGTACAAACTGTGCATCACTAACCCTGCACCTAAACATGCCCATCACAGAAAACTTTTTGCATTTTTACATTTAAAAAAAAAACATAATTTAGGATGATTTATACACTGTTTTCCTCATGGTGACAATAAAATGTCCCCACAAGGACATAGATTTCGGATAAAAATGATGAATTATCAAAGTAAGAATAATTTATACGCTTAGCCAGTCAGCAAAAATAAATATTGAATATTTTTAATTTTGTTTTCAACACTGGTTGTACAGTCTTGTACTGAAAATACAGTGAAAACTAACATTGTGAAATATTTATTGCAATTTAAAACTATTTTTTATTTGAATATAATTTAATATATAATTTATTGATCTGATGGAAAAGCTGAATTTTCAGTAGCCATTAATTCAGTCACATGATTCTTCAGAAATCAGTGTAATATGCTAATTTGGTGCTTAATAACATTTCCAATTATCAATGATGAAAACATTTTTGTGGAAAGCATGATAAAAAATGTTTTCTTTTTTTGATTTTCTGAAGACTGTTCAGTTTATTTAAAATAGAATTTATTTTTTGTAGTAATGTAAAAGTATTTACTATCACTTGCAATCTTTTAAACCTTTGTGTAGAAAGCTTATAATTTGAAAAATGTACTTTTTAAAGTTGTTTTTATTAAGCAAATGATGCAAAACGTTGACAAAAAGTCTTCGATTAGCATACATTTATATATGACGCCAGGAAAATACAAATATCAAAAGAGGAGATTGAATTTACGGCATCTATTTTGTCTTAAGAATGCAGCAAAAGCAATATATTAAACTCATAATAAACTCTTATTCATTAATACACAACCAGATAAAATTTCTCTATAAATAAATCCTTTTTGTATGTACGTCACATTCGGTTCAGCAGTTTACACAAAAAAGCTGAACATCCTTTCAGACAGTTATATTGAAAAGAAATCAGGTCAGTGTATTCCGATCAGCCAAAGTTTGTGGCGAACTAGAGGACTTGACTGCAACCTATATTTAATGTAAGTGGATAAACAGCCATCTTGATGTCAAGCTATATATCTAATGAGTGCTGCTTGGTGGTTACTGTTGTGGTGGTTTTGATTAAAGAGAAGCATCTAATGAGCAGTGTGCGGCTGTTAGACACACGCTACCATTAATCAAGGCCGGTTAGGTTTGATCATCTACTCCCACCATCAGAAGAAACACTAGAAAGGTTTTTGACATAAAAATTGAAGCCAATGCTCACCACTGTCTGGCGCAATGTGTATATTTAGTCAAAGTGGTGGTCATCAGCCATGAGCGAAAAATACCAGACCCATCTTTGGGAATGACCCATGTCTCTGCGCAGGCCTATGCTTTTTTTAAAAGAAGGGAGGTCATAAAGCAGTTAATTTGGTTCTGGGTGTAACAGGAAATTGCCTTTCACCACCAGCATATAAAAGACTACAGAATCAACCCAATATGAGGCAGGGTCTTGCCAGCACTCAACATCATCCAGACATGATGTATTGGTTGGTTGACCTTACAAATGAGAAACAATGAGAAAAATATGCCTGCCTTTTGTCTTATATCTTTCATCAATTCCTTTATGTTAAAACGGGGATGAGGACAGGGCAATAATTGGGGTCCTTATTGAAATGATTAAAAACTCGATCGTTTGGGTTGTTTAGAAAAATGGGTTCATTTGACACAGTAAAAGTTGGCATCAGCTATTCATCAAGTTATTTATTACGCATTTATACAGGTACACAAATGGCTCCTGTTTTGTATAATTGCCTCCATGCTTTGTCTCAGGGCTTCAGTAAACTCACAGGGTCTATTAGAAAGCCTGATCATGCCAGCTAAGATGAGTTATGACTCATCTGCTCTGAAAAGGGTGTAATTAGATGTGTCAGTCTTTTAAGAGCAGACGAACATCTGCACACTGTTATGCACAGGATTGATATGGCTGTGGAAGCTAATATTATCCATCTCATATGGATTTGCACATCAGCAGGGCAATCCTTCCTGTGCAGGGGGATGTGAATGTTTTGAATGTCTTATCTCATTTTACAGTGGCACATTAGATGCCACAAACAAACCTGTGTGGGTTTCTATAAAGTGTACAAGCTGTACGTTGATGTTAGTTCATCTGAGGACTTGCTTTTGGATTACTTGTATAACTTCCAAAGAAAATGTTTGGTAAGCGTTATGGAGCATTTACAGAATTGCAAATGGCTGTCACATGGAACTTCACGTGCTGTTCCAACTCTGTTTGGCTAAGAAACTCTAATGTATGTAACACTCCTCAGCACCAGAGCCAAGCCACAGAATCCAAAACCTAAAACAGCAGCCTCCTCCCACACCAATCTCTGAATCCAACAATCCAATCACAATTACATTTATATACAAACAACAGATGTTTCATGGTAAACCACCAATCCCCGCTACTTAGACAAATAATAGATTTTTCCTCATTAGAAATCATATTGAGATCTGTTACCTTAAAGGGATACTCCACTTTTTTTTTTGGAAATAGGCTCATTTTACCACTCCCCCAGAGTTAAACAGTTGAGTTTACCGTTTTCGGATCCATTCAGCCGATTTTCTGATATTTAGAAGAATATCAGTAACCAGACAGTTTCTGGTCTCATTGGCTTCCATAGTATATTTTTTCCTACTATGGAAGTCAATGAGACCAGAAACTATCTGGTTACTGATATTCTTCTAAATATCAGAAAATCGGCTGAATGGATTCGAAAATGGTAAAACTCAACTGTTTAACTCTGGGGGAGTGGTAAAATGAGCCTATTTCCAAAAAAAAAAGTGGAGTATCCCTTTAAAACATTAGGTGGAGTTTACCAGATTTGGGAATCTAAACAGCTAAACCATGATTTTCCACTATGAAACATGCTTAGCTGTGCAGACACCTTAGAAATGTCCTCTAGTGGCGATGTCTATCACAGAAAAACAAATCATATGTTGTCAGAGATGTTGGTGACAGTAATGACTGCCTTGGTTGTCTGTGCTGGAATAACCATTTTGTATACACTCCGTAAAAAAATAGGGCCCAATGCACAAAGGAATTTTGTGTATTTATTTTTCCAAAGGTGTTTATCCATATTTTGAATTCTGCATTGCATTGTGTTTCAGGGTTAAAATAAATGTCCATAAACTAGAAATTACCAGAAGCTTTTCTGGTTTTCTACAGATTATTTTCTTTGTTTACTTGTGTGATTTATTCAGCTTTTACATTTAAAGGGTTAGTTCACCCAAAAATGAAAATTCTGTCAGTATTTACTCACCCTCATGTTGTTTCAACCCCGTAAGACCTTCGTTCATCTTCGGAACACAAATTAAGATATTTAAGATATTAAGATCGCTCCTGCATACAGTCCATAGGCTTCTTGAGGTACTGGCTCTTGCTGCCCCCGAAAAGTCATTAAAGACATCGTTAAAATAGTCCAAGTGACTACAGGGGCTCAATCTTAAGTTTATCAAACGACGAGAACACTTTTGTGCGCAAAAAATCAACAAAAATAACGACTTTATTTCAACTATTCACTTCCTTCTCCATGAGCCTGTAAGTCAGTTAACGTAGTGTGATTGCGTAGAGCTACGTCACACGTAGGCTCACTATTGGCCGACGCTGGTCATGTGTGTGATGCGTGTGACGTACAATAACAGAAGCTTACGCTATTAAACTAGTAACCTGACTCGCGCAGAGGGAGAAATAAACGAATAGTTGAAATAAAGTCGTTATTTTTGTTTGTTTTTGCGCACAAAAGTGTTCTCGTCGTTTGATAAAGTTAAGATTGAGCCCCTGTAGTCACTTGAACTATTTTAACGATGTCTTTAATGACTTTTCGAGGACAGCAAGAGCCAGTCCCTCAAGAAGCCGATGGACTAGTATACAGGAGTGATCTTAATATCTTAAATATCTTAATTTGTGTTGCGAAGATGAACGAAGGTCTTACGGGGTTGGAACAACATGAGGGTGAGTAAATACTGACAGAATTTTCATTTTTGGGTGAACTAACCCTTTAAATTGGTCATTTCATGGGGAATCAAGTTTTCCTCATTCTTTTGAGATAAGAGTTAGACATTTATAAGTGAACCCTTGGAAAAAAACAATTAAAGGAATAAAGACATTTATGATATCACCACTTTAAAGAAGAACAAGGTTACACTTTATTTCGATAGTCACTTTAGACATTCTACTAATTATAAGTAACTACATGTCAACTAACTGTCATTAGATTATTAGTAGGCTGTAGTAGACTGTCAGTAGACTGTTAGGTGTTAGGGTTCAGGTTAGGAGAACAAGTTGACTTGTAGTTGCTAAGTTACTTACAGTCAGTTGAATATCTGTTGGGGACCAACAAAATAAAGTGTTAGCAGATATTAAGCAAATAGTCTACTAATACTCTAATGATAGTTAGTAGACATGTCGTGGCAAATTTACTTATAGTTAGTTGAATGTCTAAAGTGGACTATCAAAATAAAGTGTTACCAAGAACAATTACATGACACCACACTAATATTAACACTTTTAAGAAACTATATAAAAAAAAATATGATTTACATATATCTCTTGATACATCTTCTGTTACTAATAATACAATACGTATGCTCTTCTTTTCAGAAATGCCCACCACTATGTTTGAAGACTGGATCACAGACCTTACTCAAGAATCTGCGCTCCCCGACTGCAACGCAGAACGTTCTGGAATCTGCAGTTCAAGTGACACTTGGCCCACCACTGTCCTGAGCAACATCAGCAAAAATGACAGCACAACCACCATCTCCACCAACCTCTCTCAGAGTCCAATCCTGTTTCCAGCCCCACCCATGTTTGTGGCACTGTATTCTGATTGGAACAGTGCCCTGGCAGCATGGGGTTCAGCATGGGATGCACACATTTACGGCCTGGGCACTGTGTTCTGTCTAGTCGCTTTGGCCTCCACCCTGAACCTTCTGTGCCTGCCCCTACAGTACCCATCAGGCTGTGGCTACTTTGCTCTGGTCAGTCTCTGCCTGATGGCCGCTGGCTGCACTAGGGCCTTTGCCCTATTGTACGATGCTTACGGATACCAGGACCGCATGGCATCCACAGAGGCCTCGCTGTTACTTTACGAGGCACCATTCCCCTGCATAACTGCTGCCTTCGGCCTAGTATTCCTGCTCCTGTCAATGCGCTCTCGTATGCAGCTGTCCTATTCCGCCTTTCAAAGACCTTGTTTCCTGGCCTGCTTGGTGTTTCTGCACTTTGCTGCTGCCTTTGGACCTGTTGCATTGCTCCATGTTGACCAGCAGGTCTACCTGTTTCTGTCCTTGATCTCTAGAGGTGCCTTTGTGGCTCTGGCAGCTTTCCTATCAGCTGCATATTTTGTGTTCTACTGCTACGTTCGCGCCGACTCCAAGCATATTTATCATCTGAACAACACATCACCAACACCAGCTGAACGCTACAACCGCTGCCCATTTGCAGAAAGCCGAGATTGGGACCGGGCAGCAGCTGCAGTGCTACTCTCTGCTGTCTTCTCTCTAGCTTGTGCGGGCCTACAACTCTATGCCATGCTGCATGCTCTCGGCATTGCTGGAAGTGCTGAGTCCTTTCGGCCTTGGCCGTGGTGGACTTTCCAATTCAGCTGCCGAGTGTGTGAAGCAGTGGTCTGCCTCACACTGGTTCTGGTAGTTGCTCAACCAGTCTACTGTTCTGATCATCTTCCCCAACCAGGCAGTTGCTGGAAAGATCTTCTTACGGCAAAGTCACCTATCATTCCTGGGAGCTACCAGTGGACTCTATCCCAGCAGGAGAAGCTGGCCATCTGCGATCCAATCGGGCATGGAGATACAGAGTGCCTGCCCTTGTACACATTGGTGGATGACCGTCTCAGTAGCTTGAATGGCCTTGACCTTTTATACCATAGCAATCGGGCATTGGCCTATCGGGACCTTGACCTGGACTTGCCCAACATTGGTGCCCCTTCTGTGGGTTCATCATGTACTAGCGACTCCACAGCAGACCTGCGCCCTCCGTCCCCCATAAATCTGCGTCGAAGCATTGATGAGGCACTGTTTAGCGAGTCTCTATTTCCCATGAGTATCTTCAGCCCCTTACGACCTTTCACCTCTAGTGACCACTGCCTGAACGGTAGAGAGACCAACTCCAGTGGTACCCAAACCCTGAGAGACACCCTTACTCCTGATCCAGGCCTGTACCGAACATCTTCATGTGTGGAAGTGCTACCCCAATTTCCCCTTCCTTCTCAAGCCCAACCAGAAGGTCCATCACTGGGTTTTCCTCCATCTCCGTCTCCCTCACTGTCATCTTCCACTTGCTGCTCATCTCCAGAGCCCTGGAGAGGCAGCTCCAGTTCCTGTTCCCTCTACAGACAGTCTCAGGGTGGATCATCACTGATTTTGTGCTCTAGTCCAGAGGGACACCATCCACCACCCAGTGGGGGTTCCAGCCACCAAGGGGGAAGCTTACAGAGACCCTACAGAACATTAAAGGCAGAGGAGAGTCTGGACCAGCAATCAGAGTTTGACCAGTCTGTCCAAGAAGAATTTATCAGTGTGTGCAGAGAGATTGATGCTCATAGCGTCTGCAGTGAGACTATTGACCTCTAGGGGGAGACCTTGACTTTCAGACACAACCGAATGACGTAACATGATGATGCCAAAAGAGTTTCAGTGATGTGATGGGAAAGTAATGTGCAGCTCAGGTGATTTGGTGAGTGTTTACCAAGGTGTCAAAACACATTTGCTCTATGTAGATATATTGGAAAATGTTTTATGGACCAGAACTGTGCCAAATGTTTCATTTTGTAGGGGT
Organism: Pimephales promelas; assembly: GCF_016745375.1. Next base: position 11,919,167 of record NW_024121144.1, read on the forward strand.
GCTTGTTGGTTTGTCAGGTAAGTTCTCCAAAGAGATGGATTCTGAAGTCAATATCCTTGTAAAGGTTTAAGAAGTGCCACCGATTGCCAGACGCATAGACAGATTTTGTACAAAGGTTTTTTGATAATTATTGATAAATTTGTAATTGTAAACAAAAGCAAAAAAAGCAACAAAAAAAGTGTTTTAGAACTTCTTTTCAATGCTAATAGTGTATGTTTGTATGAATTTGTACAAAATCCGTTTTTGGTCTATATGATTAATACTGTGATTGTGCAAACTACTGATAACCATACTGTAAAACACATAATATGGACTATAACATCAGAAAATAGTTTCAAATTAAATGCTGTACAACCTGCCAAATCCAATTTTATAATCTCATAATTTTAAATATATGGAAAAGGTCTTTGGGCTTCTAGTCTTTGGTTGCACATGTAACTTTGTTTATCAATGCATTATGTTGAGGACCTATACAGTTTTATGAACAGAGAGGATAAAAAACTTCAGAGTAGGATGGAAGTACTCTTGCAATACACTCTGCTGATAATAACTTACAACTGCGCTATAGACTGCCATTTTATCCTGCTTATAGTGTATATTTGATATGAACTACACTTAATGAATAATCTGCCAGGTTTTACATCGTTTTCAAATAATCGTAACACTGTTACTTCAATACATATTAAAATCAAGAAAAAGTGACTTTGTACATTTTATAGTGTGCATGTCCTGAAAATATGAACTATGTGAGAAACTGCTGATACATCTAATGTTAGTCATTTAGAGGCTGTTGAAGATTTTCAATAAATATATTGAAAATTGACATTTGTCCCATGCATAAATATTTTACATAAAAAAACTGCGCAAGTTAATTTTTATTTCTTTTCAATAATATTGAACAGGATAAGCAACTTCAGTTGAGTACACTGCAGTAAACAAACTTGGCTCTTGAGTTGTCAAGACTGTGACTGTGGGCAAAGCAACATACTAACAACAAGCAAACATCCAGTGGATTAAAGGATGCAAACTAGTTTTTGTACATCGTCATACTGATAATGTTATACAGACTGGATAATAGTCCACACATCCAATGCAAAGAATGTATCATTTCTAAACAAAAATCCTCTAGTAGAAAATGCAAAACAAATAGTACTGAAAACGTATTACAAAAACACTTAAAGGGTTAGTTCACCCAAAAATGAAAATTCTGTCAGTATTTACTCACCCTCATGTTGTTCCAACCCCGTAAGACCTTCGTTCATCTTCGGAACACAAATTAAGATATTTAAGATATTAAGATCGCTCCTGCATACAGTCCGTAGGCTTCTTGAGGGACTGGCTCTTGCTGTCCCCGAAAAGTCATTAAAGACATCGTTAAAATAGTCCAAGTGACTACAGTGGCTCAATCTTAAGTTTATCAAACGACGAGAACACTTTTGTGCGCAAAAAAACAACAAAAATAACGACTTTATTTCAACTATTCGTTTATTTCTCCCTCTGCGCGAGTCAGGTTACTAGTTTAATAGCGTAAGCTTCTGTTATTGTGCGTCACACGCATCACACACACATGACCAGCGTCAGCCAATAGTGAGCCTACGTGTGACGTAGCTCTACGCAATCACACTACGTTAACTGACTACAGGCCCATGGAGAAGGAAGTGAATAGTTGAAGTAAAGTCGTTATTTTTGTTGGTTTTTTGCGCACAAAAGTGTTCTCGTCGTTTGATTAACTTAAGATTGAGCCCCTGTAGTCACTTGGACTATTTTAACGATGTCTTTAATGACTTTTCGGGGACAGCAAGAGCCAGTCCCTCAAGAAGCCTACGGACTGTATGCAGGAGCGATCTTAATATCTTAAATATCTTAATTTGTGTTCCGAAGATGAACGAAGGTCTTACGGGGTTGGAACAACATGAGGGTGAGTAAATACTGACAGAATTTTCATTTTTGGGTGAACTAACCCTTTAAATCCACATGGATGACGTGCTTCATTTGGCAGTGATGATTATATGAAGCCATAGGATCTGGCAAGCACAAGTGGTGTGTTTTGGGTTAAGACGAATGTGTCCTTCATTTATTACACAATACAAGGCATGTCTCAGGTTCACCCAAAACGCAAAGCTGTAGGGGATGTTTAGATGACATGGACAAACATATCCTGAGAGAGGACCAGGATACTCAAAGCATTTGTTTGGCGTTTATAGAAGAATAATTGTCAGTTAGTGACAAAGAAATGCACTTGACAGCTGTATAAGTAATAGAAACATTGGCTATTAAAAAAAGCATGCAAACTAAAACTCTTATAGACCATTTCACAAGATGTAAACAACACTGGTCCAGAAGCACTTCCTGCTTCAGTTTGTAACTGTTTTCTTTATTTCACATGTAAAGAAAAAATCTTAAAGATGTTTGTTTAACTTTTTGATTCAGTTTTATATGTTCTGTTGGTTGTATTTTATCCCAGCTTTTAAGTAGTGTTAAAAAACTGACACAGGAAGTGCTTCTGGACCAGTGTTTTTTACATCTTGTGAAATGGTCTATACCTGTTCTGCACTCAAGAATCGCAACTGCAATAATAGATCCCATAATCAGTATTCCCAAGAGCCTGCATTATAAGTCAGCCATCATTACCTGACCTTGATCAACAAACCCAGTTTGTTCCAAAATAATCCAGACACAATGCATGACACTCAGAGCAACTACGTATATCTACAAATAACGGTTTTGGTAATAATTTTGAATATAAATCGTACCCAGTTACAGGACCCGGCAATTTCGGACATAGAGAGATCTGTCACACTGATAGTACAATAAACATTTAACCATCACAAAATTGACAATTTTCTACATACATCTGATTTCTACCTTCGAAAATAAAAAATATATCATTTAGCGTCTTCAGCAGTTACAAATCTACTAAAGAAAAGATTGCCTCAAGTATAGCTGGAGCACTTGGTTTCACAGCTGTCATCATTTTGCAGGTGGATATGGAGATATAGAAATTGATGCTGCAACATGGTCGAATCAAGTTTGGGAGAAGAAAAAAAAAAAGGCTTCGCTCCAAATACCGCCTTGTTTTTACCGGTCAGATGCAAAAACCCACACTCAGGCAGCTTTTTGGCAACCCTGATGCTCCCTCGAGTGCAACTGCCATGTTTTTGGGGATTGAATTGGTTTGAGGTCTTGCTCTCAAACTCATTTAATACTTCTCTTCTCCATCTGTCACTGTGGTGGTTGTGCCTGAGGAACGGTGAAGAGCAGAGAAGGGGTGCTGGCAGGGTGGGCTAAGTTCTAGGATTTGTCTGAGGTGTTTGGTCACTGCTTCTCATCCGTGTTCGGCCCATTCCATCAGTAAAGTCGCTTCTCATAACTATGGATACAAAAGAAAATCGTTTCAGAGAATGATACTGATCTTAGCTTCGACATATGAAGGTAATGTTGAGCGCTGGCACCCTCTGGTGACTTACGAGTGAAGTCCATGCACACCACCCTCCACCTGAGCAGACATGGTCCTCTTCTCGAACTTCAGCTCTCCAGAATACATCATGGAACTAAACATGTAACAGTTTAAGAATTTTTATAGTGCATAAAAACAAACCAAATGCACAATAAACCACGGACACATACTTACCGGAGCACCGAGAGGCTTTTCGCGCCAATGTCTTGGCAGCCGTGTTGGATTCCAGCAATGAGGTATGGGGCAAATTTATGGATTGAGCCTTTATCCTGCACAGAGCCTGAAACTCCTTGAGCCACCTTCACCTTATCACCCTCACTGCCAAGACAGCCAATCAGCACACAGAAAGAAAGGTCATGTGATATTATATATCATATCCTGCACACTGAGTCACATAATATTTGTGTTAAGATAGTATTTCATTCTGTGCTTCCTATTACTGAATAATTTATGTCCAGTGAACAATGTACTACACAAACACACACCTGAAGTATCGTTTTTGGCTGCTGGTGTTCTTCTCCATGGCATCTAGTGAGCCCATTCCTCTGTATTTCTTCAGTCGCACCCCATCTGAAAAGAAATACTCGCCTGGAGCTTCTGTGGTGGCGGCCAGCAGAGATCCCATCATCACTGCAGATTGAATACATTTGTTTCATGTAAACAGACACGGTTTGTTTTTTTACTTTAACTGTGAAGTGTGAACTACCTGTCGATGCCCCCAAGGACAGAGCCTTCACCACATGGCCGACCGTCTGGATGCCACCATCTGCGATGACCGGCACCCCAAATCTTCGAGCGTATTCTGCCACCTTATACACGGAGGTGCCCTGAGGTCGTCCACATGCCATAACTACGGGAGACAGATGGACACTCTTCAGTAAGTTTTTAAATCCACATTTTAAAGCTGATATTTAACACGATTATGCCCATACACCGCAGTTTACATCCCAGGCAACAGGTGGGTAATATGTTGAATGTACTGTATGTGTGTGAGATTAACTCCCAACCTTCCTGTGTGATGCAGATTGAACCACAGCCCATTCCCACTCTCAACGCATCCACGTCTGCGTCTATCAGGTTCTTCGCCTGAGCAGCTGTAACCACTGCAGAGAAAAAGAGAAAGAGAGAGACTGAAGTCAGAGGGAACCAAAGAGAGCAACTGCTTATTGTAGTAATATAATCTTATAGTCACCATTTCCTCCCACAACCTGCAGCTCTGGGTACTTCTGCTTGATGTAATGGATCATATTAATCTGGTATACCGAGTTGCCTTGTGACGAATCCTAAAAAAAAAAAAAAATGATATACTGTAGTGATGCTAGTGGAGCAGTTCGAACACTTTTGAAAAAACTTGTGCTGATAATTTACTCACCCCCATGTCATCCAAGATGTCCATGTCTTTCTTTCGTTCTTCAGTTGAAAAGAAATTAAGGTTTTTGATGAAAACATTCCAGCATTTTTCTCCATATAATGGACTTCAATGGGAACCAAACTGTTCAAGGTCCAAATGAGAGTTTCAGTGCAGCTTCAAAGGGCTTTAAACAATTCCAGACGATGAATAACGGTCTTATCAAGCGAAACGATCGCTCATTTAAAAAAAAAAATAACTAAGTTTAAGTTTTATAAGCTCAAATGCTCGCCTTGCTCTGTTCTGTTCAACGAACGAAGCGAACAAATTGACTCGGAAAAAGATTTGTTCATGTTGATGAACGAGTTCAAACAGGAGAGTCCTGTTATTTATTTATTAAATGAGCGATCGTTTTGCTTCATAAGACCCTTATTCATCGTCTGAAATCGTTTAAAGCCCTTTGAACAGTTTGCAGTTTGCACTGAAACTGTCTTTTAGACCTTGAACCGTTTGGTTCCCATTGAAGTCCATTATATGGAGAAAAATCCTGGAAAGTTTTCATCAAAAATCGTCATTTCTTTTCGACTGAAGAAAGACGGACATCTTGGATGACATGGGGGTGAGTAAATTATCAGCAAAAGTTTTTTTCAAAAGTGAACTACTCCTTTAATTGAGAGACCAAAATAATTCCAACAGTTTTGGCTTTACTTTTATATTGAAGATAATCCCCCTTCAAGCATTAATAAACCAGCACGCACCACCGGATTTACAAAATTTACAACTTGCAACGTAAGTGGCTTTGACCTACCAGAACCACTACATCTACCCCAGACTGCGTGAGTAAGTCCAGACGGTATTTGTCGTCATCACGGGTGCCGATGGCGGCACCACACAACAGCTGTTTGCGAGAATCTTTGGAGGCCAGAGGATAGTCCCTGTTCTTCTTCAGGTCAGTGCGGGCTATAATGGCCACCAGTTCATCCTTGTCATTCACGATGGGCAGCTTACCTATACACGTAAACAAATATAACCTTTTGAGAACTTTTAAAATGGTCAAATACTATATTCTATATAGTTTCCTGTGGTTGGAAGTACAAATTTGAGTACAAATGGAGTACAATTGCATTTGATGAATAATGGTTTGTGTTTGGGTGTTCTCACCTTTTTTGCTGCGTTGCAGGATGTCATTGGCCTCTTTCAGTGTGACACCAGCAGGAGCAACAACAAGATCCTCTCTTTTAGTCATGGCCTAGAAAACGATTACAGTTACACAGCCATAAAGGTACAGTATGCCAAGCAAAAATTATCCTAAAACTAATCCAAATGAATTAAGCAGTTTAGTCCATTTACTGAAGAGACATGATTGCTTTATATGATGAACAAATTGAACTTATGTTTATATTTATTATTTTTATTCTCTTGTTACGCAACACTTGAGCCTCCGCAAGAACCAATGAGGTCAATTCTAGTGTTAAGCAGCAGGTTTGAGTATCTGTAAGAACCGATGAGGTTCATTCTTATGTGTTGCGCAGCACGTTTGAGCTTCAAGCAGGTCCGGTTAAGCTTCTGTTTATGTTCACTGATCAGTGTTTATATGAGAATAAAAGCCTAAATTCTAGTTTTATCATCATATAAAGCGAAAATTTATGAAATTTGGACTGAACCGCTCAATGCATGTGGATTATTTTGTCTTTATGAACTTTTTGAAGCGTCAAAGTGTTAGTTGCGTAGAGTTTATTGTGTTGGTGAGATTTTTTTATATCATGGTTTCCACAAAAAAATAAGCGATTTTAAGGTGCAATGTGTACAAATTGTGAGTGTCTATTAACAGAAATGCAATATGACATCCATAACTATGTTTTCAGTGAAATTTATATCTACATAACTGAAGCGCACATGAAGATCAACATTAGAGCCCGACCGATAAAGGATTTTGAAGGCCGATACCGATACAAATATTTTTGGGTTTTAAAATCCGATATTCCGATATATCGGCCGATATTTTATTTATTTATTTAAAACTGGACATGGTAGTCACAAATTTGTTCATGCTTATTTGAGTTAAGAGAACTGATGGGGATGTTCTTTTAATTGTTATTCAAGCAATGTACTGTATGTATCATGACCAACTCAACGAGTGTTGCCAACAGGAACGGTGTAGAGTGCCCTCTGGTGGACAAACTATACATTTCCAAACACTCATGACATGGTTCAAGCGTGTTTCGTCCGTTTTTATTTTATTTTTGAAATATTCATTTATCGGCCATTATAACTGCCGATACCAATACCGATACCTAATATCGACCGATAATATCGGTCTGCCGATATATCGGTCTGGGTCTAATCGACATATTGTGACGTCATGTTTCTACCGTAGCTGAACGCAAACAAACAGCGCAACAGAGCGCGTTTCGTTCATACCTTGAAAGAGAAGCAGCAGAAACCTAGAAGCTAGCCATAAACACTGTGAGTAGTCATTTTTCCCTTGTCAGTGGTGTAAAATATGTAGTTGGACTGTGTCATGTAATGTCAGTTCTTCTCCCTCGCTGTATTATGGGTTTGCTACAGTATGTGGGGAGAAATGTGCTGTACAAAGGCAGTCTAACCTCCTCTAGGGGTTTGCTATTATCTTTTTCAGACAGGAAATCGATGTCTCGTGATGTGACGATGCCGACCAGTTTGCTGCCCATCTTGCCCGTCTCGGTTATGGGGATTCCAGAGAATCCATGTCGAACTTTTGCTTCAAGCACATCACCTACAGTGTGACGAGGACTCAGGACCACTGGATCAGTGATGAAACCTTGCTCAAACCTCTGGAGGCACATACAGAGACCTTGGCGTCAAATATTAATAGGTACAAACACACACATACACCAACCTTACATTGAACAATTATGAAGGGGGATGCAGTCTTACCTTCACTTTGCGCACCTCGTTGGCCTGAAACTCTGGGGTGCAGTTATGGTGAATGATACCAATTCCTCCCATCAGCTGAGCAACAAGTCATAAATATACATATTACTGATTGAGAGATGTCGGTCTAATCAAAAAAGGGGGATCTAAGAGGAACTTACCGCCATGGCAATGGCCATTGAGGATTCAGTAACAGTATCCATAGGAGAGGAGATGAGTGGAGTCTTCAATGTGATCTTCTTGGTCAATGCTGAGGTCAGGTCCTTCATAAAATAGCATAGAAAAACAAAAAAAGTTTAAAACATCATATATGGGTGGGGATAAAATAAGGTGGCAGTGAAGGCCATGACCTTCATTTATACACCAGTGCTGAGAACTGTTCCTCTAACACTGATAAGCTCACAAACATTCCCCTTGCAACCTTCTACTAACAGCCAAAGTTCCCAAAATATGGGGGAGAGTGGCCTCATGGGAAAACAGACACCATAGTGGGAAATTTCCCAAATCTATGGTTCAGTGAAAGCCAGTTTGTGAGGTCTCAAAGAAAAGTCAGACACAAAGACATTAAAGCTGTTATTACACCAGCCTCTGCAAACCCAAATAGCAGTTTCAGTTTCAATCTGGGTCATAGTGGCAATTGTTTTTGTTTTGAGCTCTGACCTCATTTATTTCATTATTATATTCAAGGGATCTTTAAAGCGCTACTGTGTGCCAAAGGCAATTTAAAAAAGAAAACAAAAGATAATACAGCAGAATGTTCAAAGTTCATTAAATTGTAATGTGTGTAGGTGGATTATTGCATAGAAAAGAAAAAAACAGAACACAATTCAAATTAAGGGGAGAAAAAGCAGCTGGTTTACGAGTAATTCAAAAGTGCTAAGTCAAATAAAGTCACAATAAGTGAAGTGATACACAGTTATGGGAAATCCTCGGTCACATGCAAAATGTGGGGCTAAATACTACATTTTTGATCATTAAAATTAGCCCATTGCTATATTTAAAAAATGTTTACATCAATTGTGAAATACGTAACTCAATAGACCCTTCAAATTGACATTATTTTAGGATTGTAAGTTACTGTTACTTTTGTGAGGGCCATACGGACATTTAAAACTAGCCACACAGCCATTTAGCTAAAAATAGTGAGTGCAGAGAAAACAGAGACGGGTAGATTAAACACACGCGTCATTATGAAAACAAACCGAATGAGTGAATGAAAGTGTGGAGGACACAGGCTAGACGACTCACCACTTCATCTGAGGTGAAGTCAATGAAGCCAGGCAAGATCAGGAAGTCACTGCAAATGAGACAGAGAGACAGAAAACAAATCAGTAACCAAGAATCAAATCATATACATTCTCTTGGAAGAGAAACGCAGTCAGTTTTAAAAAGCTTGGGATCTGTTAGATTTTTATTAATGTTTACAAGGAAGTCACTTGTGTTCACCAAGGCAGCATTTATTTATTCAAAAATACTCTAAAACTATTATGAAATAATAGTACTACAATTCTAAATGACGCAAAACGGCTGAATATTCAGCATTGTTACTCCCGTCTTCAGTGTCACATGATCCTTCAGAAATCATTCTATTCTGATTTGGTGCTCAAAACATCAATGTTGAAAATAAGTTATTCATATTTTTTTTTTTTTTTTTGTCGTAGTCATGATAACTTTTTTCAGCATTCTTAGATGAACAGAAGTTCAGAAGAACAGCATTTATTTGAAATAGAAATCTTTGGACTTTTTTAAAAGTACGTGTACATAGAGTGTACTTGCTTAAGAATAAAAAGAATAAAAGAAAAACGTCTTTACTGTCACATTTGATCAATTTAGTGCATTATTGCTGAATAGAAGAGTTAATTTCTCTCTTGGAAAAAAAAATACTAAAATAAATATAATAATAAATAAATAAATATAAATAAATAAAATCAATAAATAAATATAAATAAATAAAAATTAATATATATATTACTGACCTAAAACATTTGAACAGAAGTACATAAATAGCCTCATAGGGAGATTGAAGCATAATGAAAACCTGATGCTGACTGCTTGATTCATGACATCTTAAATCAAGTGTGGTTCGTCTGAGGCACAGGCACATTCTGACATGCCCTTGCCTACATGAACCAAACCTTCCCCAGACTAATACTTGCATCTACCAATTTTACTCATACAAACAAAAGGTATCTGTCAGGAAGAGGATCCAATAGACACAGAGAAAAGAAGGATCATGAATATTTCATGTATACATACAAATGAACAGGGAGAGGCAGAGGCATCTTAAAGGACATAAACATATTTTCCCTGTCTCTTGTGGTGGGCTAAAAAAGGAGTCTGTGTCGGCTGGGACAGGGCGGGGTGTCTCTGTGCCCGCATGTGCTGGCCACACACCCCTAAACATCAACAACACAGGGTGTGAATAGCAGGAAAAGCCAGAATAAGTGAGGCTGTAAGGCCAAAAACAGACAGCCGTCCTGATTAAAATGTGCTCAAATCTAAATCTTTAGCTAAACAAATCCAAGAATTGGTTTGAATGCCAGGAACATTGCAGGGAAACAATATTTGTGACACCATGTCCTATGTGGGCACGGATAAGAAGTAGCGTCAAGCGATGAAAGCACTTTTAATCTGATTGTATCCTAATAAGCTGTGAATAGACTTTTCTTTGGTTGTTTTCTATTTGTTGTATAGTGCCGCCCATCGACTGCCATGGCCACAACCACTGAAATCTGATTGGTCCAGAATTTTCCATTTGATTTTTTTTGTGATTCGCTCCTGTTGTTTTGACACTTTCTGTGTGTTCAGACCAAAGACTTTAGTCAACACGCTGAATTTGCTAAATAATACAACAGCGCTACAGTCTCTCTGGTGGAATAAGAAGTCTCAGTTTTAGATGACTCAGACTATAAACTTCACTTGACACAAAGACGGTACAGACTGAAACCCAGACTCCCTCCAAATATGCAGAAGTGCACAGTGCCAAATTTCACCAATGCTGACTACTGCTTTAAACCAGCCAACTCTGAACAGTTCCAGGTAACATGGTGTTCAAAACCTACATGGTATTTTGATCGAATGCTATACTGTCTCCTAATTGTTCAGCTATATTAGGAATCCAGTTTTGACTTCAATGTGAGTTCAGTATCTGCTGATCATCCATACTTTGACGAGAAATGACATCTGACTGAGTAATACACAGCATAACTCCTATTTATTTTCATTTAACGTCATTTGTCAAGTCATTCACTCTACTTTGATTCATTGATTCAACATGAATGTTCGTTCACTGACTAAAAAAGCCATTTGGATTTGCATTGATTTTAGGTTCTGCAGTTTTATTTCAATTGATTATACTCGAGCAAGATTCGATAATAGGAGGCAGACGTCTTAGCCAGTTGGTAGAAACAGGAGGCTTTTAGGAAGGGGTTGATTTATAAATGATATTTCTAGCGTCATAAAACATTTATAGACAACTATGGCTCCATCCTTGCTAACTTAAAAGCAGTTTGGGATCAATTACTTTTTAGTTAATCATATTCAAGTGATGAATTCAACAAATTAAGCAAATGTACAGCAAGTCATTATACTAACAGAAGAAAAGAAAAGTGAACTAATCCTTTTTTCGTTTTTAATAGTTTTTTTATATATATATATATTTGTTTAAACAAAATGATATAGACCATTTCACAAGATGTAAACAACACTGGTCCAGAAGCACTTCCTGTTTCAGTTTTTTAACACTAAATAAAAGCTGGGATAAAATACAACCAACAGAACATTTAAAACTGAATCAAAAAGGTAAACAAACATCTTTAAGATGTTTTCTTTACATGTAAAATAAAGAAAACAGTTACAAACTGAAACAGGAAGTGCTTCTGGTCCAGTGTTGTTTACATCTTGTGAAATGGTCTATAGTATACTTACTATGAATAACTTCATTTTCATAATATGTTTATAATATCGGTGCATTCTTAAAGGGACAGTTCACCCCAAAATAAATTCAAATAAAACCTGCATGACGTCATTTCTTCTGTGAAACATAGGCTAAATTAATATATTTTTTAGAAAAAATATAGGGTTTATGTCTAGGGTTTTTCCACATATAATGGCAGTCAATGGTAACCCAAAATGTTTCCTAAAATTATTTAAAATATTTTCCTACAGAAGAAAAAGAGTGAGTAAATGAAAGAATTTTCATATTTAGATGAACTACCCCATAAAAAAATAAATCAAAATATGTGTAATACATTTTTAAATCAGATTTGATATTACTCTAATAGCTCTAACAGCTCAATGAACAGCTAGCTTCATAGAAGAAACAAAGAGAAGACAGAAGATCAGGATTGTGCGTTGTAATGTGGCAAAAAAAACATTGAGTCGGTTAAATAAATGAAGGAATCATTCAAAAAAAGTACAACAGACCTGCAAAGTAACATATAGATGAGACATCTCGCATCAATACAGCAGAGGTCTGAGCCTCATGTGTCACATGCCCTACAAAGACAAAATTGTGCAAACACTCATGCGTGCGTTACACAAATCGATTCAACACACATGCACGTGTCAAATCTGTGGGTCGGGGGGGGGCCAGTCATAATTGTGTTTTCTCAACCCCCCCGCCCACGAGGGCAGCGTGAGAACAGTCATGCGGTCCACGATGCATCCCTACACGCTTTTGATTACAGATAAGATGGTTATAAAGATGGACCTTTCATCTTGTAATCTAAACCCTAAGAGCTGCACTGTTCATGAACTCACTGTCCTAATGTCACTCCTCAGGTCACAAGTTTGACCTGACAAAGTCAAAGATGACACCATTTGCTCTCCCTCATGTTGTTCCAAACCTGAATTACAATGAAAGTCAATAGGGACCAATCTCATTTGAACCCCCAATGTTCTTCAAAATATTTTAGAAAGGCACGAAGGAGAGTAAATGATGACAATTTTCATTCTTGAGTGAATTATCTTTTTAGTTTCTTAGAAAACCAAGTCAATCATGCAAAAAAAATATTTTAGAAAGGCACGAAGGAGAGTAAATGATGACAATTTTCATTCTTGAGTGAATTATCTTTTTAGTTTCTTAGAAAACCAAGTCAGTCATGCAAACTATAAATATAACCTGGCTTAACCAGACTAATTTATATAATAGAGCTGAAACCATGTTCCCCCACCAGAGATTAAAAAGCAAAATCTTTTGATTGTCTCCCAACAGCGAGGACCCTAAATAGACCGTCCTGACTAGATACTGCTGGAACGCTTGCATCACTAGAAGATGATGTCATGAAGGGCTGTGTTACTCACTTGTAAGTCATACCGTCCCCCATAGAGCAAAGCTCTTCCGCCGTGAGTCCGTCTCGGACAGACTTCTGTTCTGATCTGTAATGTGGATGCCCATTACATACGCACAGAGTATCACTCAGGGAGAGGAACCCAATGAAAAGTACTTACTTGTAAGTTAGACCATCTCCGATGGAAAAGAGCTGCTGGGCGGACAGTCCGTCATCAGGGATATAGCCCGTTCCTCCACTTATCAGATAGTCTGCCATACTGGAAATGGAAATACACAAACACAACCTGTATGTAACACACCGTTATCTTCAGTGCTAACCAGCCACTTTGCTTTCGATTGTAAAGTCATGTACTATAACTTCAATCATTTCAGCACTTTCTGCAAGTAAAAATACAATTCATTTTCTCCATATAATGGGGAAATGATTTAACAACTTCCTACTGTGACCTACAATGTTGTTAATCGATGGTTTATGCTTTTGTTGAAGCCATCAGTTTTCATTAACGGAATCATGTTTAGCAGAAGAATTCTTGGAGAAAAACTACATTACCCATGATTCTGCAAAGAAAGCTCCACCAATCAAGAGAACTTTTTTTGAAGTTAGGGTTAGACTACATTACAAGAAAATACTATTTTTAACTTTCTACTTCAAAATGACATGTTACAAGCCATTTCTTTGTAATTATTTGTGTTTCGGTGAAAATTGTCACCTAACTTTTTTCAGTGCAACTGGCCTTTGTTCTTCCCTCAGTTTCTAACCATTTATTCATTTATATTCAATATTAACAGTGGTGACCAATGTTAATAACGATAACCTGGCCACAAGCTTATAAATATAAATGACATTTATTTTTTACAATATTTACCCAAAATTCACTAAAGATATTTGACCAGGCCACTAGTGTCCAATCAGGCATGGTCAGCTAAAACTCTAATTAAACACACCTGAACTAGCTAATCAATTACAATGTTTGAAATTACTTGAAACCTGCAGACAAATGGAGCTGAACTCTTCAGGACAGGACGGTGGCCCTTCAGGCGCAGGTTTGGACACTACTGAACTAGTTTATAGCATATAGATTTTGGAAAGTTACTTTCTTTATGCCAATAAGGATGCCATTGTTTTTTTTCAAAATGTTTAAAATGGCTGCTATTTGGCTATTGCGATGTGGGTGTTTTTATAAACTGTGGCAATGTCACTGTTTTTATTGATTCTGTCTGAGGTCAAAATCTAAATGCCCAAGTATCAGCTGATATGCCACGCGCTATTGTCCCATTACGACCAAAAATCTGTGATCATTCCGGTCTTTACACATATGTGGCAATCTCAATTTGTTTATACGTTCGTTTAAAATCTTAGTAGTATTATTTTGCTGCTTTGAAAGCTGTAGTATTTACTCCAGGAAATGCATTGCTGAACCATTTTATTTGAGTGAAAAGCACATTCAGAAAGGTGTCGTCACCAGGAAGCGTCGCATAATCTGTCTATATTAAACCACATGTTGCGAAGTGTGAAACATTAACAATGTTGGGAACAAGACGTTTGGTTTCTGAAAACAAAATCGATTGACAACCGTATCGATGCTGCGCAACATTATTCCATGTGCACGCGCGATTTAAAAATATAACGGAACATATGTTGACACGTGCACAGAAACGAGAAATCATGGATTTTGTCTTTGAACGCAGTAATCTAACGTTACACACTCGCACTACTGGCCCGCTGACCTACATTGAGTAACTAAATGTAAGTCAGGGAAACCCAGAGTCTCCAAATCGAAACAAAAGCAAACTTTCATCTGGTGAAGATGTTCTTTGTTTAGAGCTCGTCCTGCAACACATTTCTAAAAGCGGCACATTTAACATGATACTTGAGTAAAAAATACTTCAAACCTTTTCTGTAGATGAACACGCGTGTTTCTGGAGCAGATGCGCGTCAGATGGAAAACTCAGTTTACTACTGTCTGTATGAGAATGTTATCTAAAAGAAAAAGGTTTATGCCTCTATATAGACTATTTCCCCAGTTTTCAGATCCTTGAGATGATCCCGTTTGAATTGAGTTTTTGTGATGTGTCTGGCTTTATGTGGAAAGCGAGGCAGACACAGAGAGCGCGCGTCATATCCTCACTGCTCCACATCCACGTGGTGACGCGATGGCATGGTTAACTCTTTCATTACCGCAACATTAGTCTGTAATGTATTGTTTATGTACTCTATACTGTATGCTCACCCTAGTGAAAAAATAGTGCTGGGCAACGATTAATCGCATCCAAAATAAAAGTTTGTGTTTACATAATGTGTAGGTAGGCCTACTGTGTAGACTTAATTTTGTATATAAATAGCCCACACACAAAAAAAAAAAATGTATTTATATATAATGGAAATTATGTATAAAGAAGTATACATGCACATATTTCTTACACGTATAGCCTACATGCATATGTGTGTATTTATGTACAGAATGGTATAATAACTGCACACTAATAATCATTAGTTAAGCATTAGTAAAAAGTTAATTCATCATTTATAAAGCATTAACAGACATTAATAAGCAGTTTATAAATACAGCTATAAATGCTCTTTTTCTTGATTTATAATATCTATAATGCATTTAATAATTGTATTTTCATACTTTCTGTACTTTGATCAATTAATAATTTCTAAATGAAGTATAGCATTATTTACAAAGCAGTTATTTAAGAGTTGTCAGTCATTCATAAGATCACTTAGAAAGTGTAAGTAAATACAGGTAGTAGCCAGTTGACTATTTTGTGAGCTCATCTATTCCTGTCTTTTTAAAGCATTTATAAAGGAGATTTAAAGGCCCATCAATCTTCTAAACACACTCTAAAAATGCTGGGCTGTTTTAACCCAATTTTGGGTAAAATATGGACATACCCAGCCATTGGGTAAAAAATGTCATTTAAAAATGTAACCCAATGGCTGGGTTTGTCCATATTTTACCCAAAATTGGGTTAAAATAACCCAGCATTTTTTAGAGTGAAAATGTAACAACACAACACAGTGATACCGAACATAGAAATATTTACTTTAAATCTCCTTTATAAATGCTTTATAAGGCATGAGTAGTCCTCACTTTAGATGAGCTCACAAACATTGTTAACTGACCACTATGCTTTATAACTACCTGAATTAACCCTTAATTACAGCATAAATACATGTTAATAAAGCATTTATTAACACACTCAGTAACCATCACTATATGTCTGAATAAGAAGACGTATAAATGTACATTTAAATAGTTTATTAATCATTTACTTACATGCTCTAAGTAATCTTATGAACCACTGACAACTCTTAAATAACTGGTTTAAAAAATGCAATTCTTCATTTAGAAATGATAAATTGATTATTAATAAAGTATGAAAATACAATTATTAAACAAATTATAGATATGCTTTTAAATCAAGATGAAAGCATTTATACCTGGATTTATAAACTGCTTGTCTATTAATGCTTTATGAATGATGAATTGATTCATGCTTAACTAATGATTATTAGTGTGCAGTTATTATAAAGTGTTACTCGTACATTTTTTATATATATATATATATATATATATACACGAGAGTAGAATGAATAAATAGAAGAATAAATACTCTTTTATTCTTAAAAAGCTTTTCTTGAGTGCATGAGAAAATGGACAAAGCCCGTTCCCCTACAAAAATATCAAAATAACTTAAATAACCTCTTCATCATTTGTATTGACAATGTATGAACTTCATTTATGTGTTTTAAAAAAAGGATTTTTCTCTCCTGTCTCATGAGAGGACTTGAATAAATGCGACCCAATGACCCATTTCCATAATGTTAAATGCAGAGACAGGACAGACCTTGGTAATTGTCTAGCACCACTGCTAGATTTAAAAGTCAGCCACAACCAATTACCCAATGCCAATTGCTAAAGGATGACAGTGCTTAAAAGAAATTCAATACAAAATTCCCTCCATTGACTGGCCAGTACATTCCCCACACGAAACAATGTTGATCAAATCAGTAACAGTCGTTTAATGTGCGTATTAACGCTTTCTTTTGTAAAAAAGAAAAAAAAAATGTATTACATGTTTTGACCCCTACTCAAAATTATCAGAGTAGCAATCCCATGATTCCCCAGGGAGTTTTAGACCAGCAGGGTGAGATGGGAAGTACGTTTGTATCATTTATTTAGACAAGTTAAGTCACAGTACAGAAAATCAGTATGGCTCCATTGTCTAAAAATAGCAGTGTGTGTTTGTGTCTGAGGCTGTATAGTCATTAAAATCCCTGACCCTTGTCTCCTCCCGTCACAACAGAGAGGTGAAGCGGTTATATGTACCTCACCATATGTGGGTCAGTGGACCTGTGAGTCAGAATACCTTCCTGCCCCAGCAGCTATTTCAGTGTTTCTGACCCTTTTGGACTTTGTCAGGACTTCACAGGACTTTAGCTGGAGAAGACTGATCTGCTGTGCCCAGAATAGCTCTTTTAAAGGCCAGCATTTGTTGACCCTGCTTCAGACTTTAAGATTCAATTATACCAGCCTATTTTATCCCCTAGTCTTGATGGCTTAAAGATTAGAGATTAGAACGAGCCTTGCATTTAATAAAAGGGGTCATATAATGGTACATGGACTTTTTCAAGTTGATTGCACTGAAGTGTGTGTTGGCAGTGCTTGTACACAACCAGCATCTAATGATAAAAATTAATGCAGTGTTTTTGTTTTAATAACTTCCATATAAGTTTTTACCTGCCTCAAATCAAGCCGTTCACCCGTCTGACGTCACACGGTCGGACGCCCCTCCCACGATTGTTGATTGACAGCAGCATTTCAACACCAACCCACCCTGAGCTACTCAGAGCGAGCTGTCATCATAATCCGTGGCGTCTAAGCGATTGTGGTGTTCAGTTCTTGGGTGTAATAACTAACACAGCCATTTTGACGTTCCTAAATCCGAACCGCTGAAGATGGAGTGGCTGAGTTTTGTTTTCAAAGGGAATAATTCCCACGAGCAACGTCAATTCTTTCATGTTTGCGCGAATCATTTCTCATTAGACTTCTTTATAAACAATAAAGCTGGCTAAGAAGATTCTCCTGAAAAAAGAATCGGTACCAACCAACTATTAACGTTCCCTGCTGCACCTCCAGAAGAAGTGTGTAAAATTGTATTAACCTTTCTATAAATCTTTCCAAATCGCTTGCACGCTTCACGATGAATGCGGCTGGTTTACACTACGCCATGTTTTCTATGTACACGTTCTCAATTTAATTCATAATCCCACGTTTATAATGAACAACGCGTTATGGTTATTGTGTTATTACAAACTGAGAACTGTACTTATTCATCAGTAAACACATAGCGTTCGTACATCTCACTATTAGTTACTCTAACGTTACCCTGCCAGTAAGTTACATACAAAGATGGGTCAAAGTGACTTTGTTGACCAACCATTCGGAAACGTCCTGTTCGAACCTTAATTGTCAAACTTCTTTCCGGGTTCGACTCCGGTTCAAACTGACACGATTGCACTGATGTGTCCTCAGAGACAACTGTTGTCAAGGCAACTCTCCACGCGTGTTGTCTAAACGCCCGCAGAACAGAGGGGCGGAGTCAGCGAAGCTCATTATCATTTAAAGGCATATGCACTGAAACGACGTGCTGAAAACAGAGCTGTTTTTGACCAGGTAAAATTAGTGTTTTCTTACAATACTAATGAGACTGTTTAATTAAAGTATATTACAAACTTTTCATTTAGACCCTAAAGAATTAAATGAACTTGTATGAAAATGGCATTGTATGACCTCTGGAGGGTCATATAGCACTATTGGCATAATGGCATTATATGACCCCAAAGGATGACTGGAGGGGGGATTTATCTTCCAAGTTGCATGCGTAAAAAAAAAAAAATAAATAAAAAGAATCAAGCTCAGAAGAAATTGTGAGGCTCAAGTCTCATTTATCACAACCTAAATCAGACGTAGCTTTTATTCGTACCATTAACATTTCTGTGACTTATCTTACCTGTCTGGAAAACCTGCTTGTAAGCATTTCACTGTGTAGCGTTGGGCTGCAGACTCATGTCCGTGCACATGAGGGACAGCTGGGAAGCCATTTAGAGAACATTCAGTGCTGTTCATCGTCTCATGGTTCATCTCCTGTTTAAAGTCTCCTGGAATCCCCTCCATCTCTGTCCGGTTTAGGTATAAAGTCTGTGCACTGTTCATTTCCAAAACAAATCCAACCAGTCCAAGCTACTCTCGTGCCTGAATACTATTCAAAATGGCAAAATCATGGATCCAAGATTCAGAGGTGGAGAAAAAAAAATGATTTAACTACTAAACTTAAAGTGATCTATCTCCCTGTAAATCCAGAGTTAAAAAAGCACTTTCATGTCCCGGGATCCCGTTGTTGGTTGTGTTTGATGAGGTGAGCGGTCAGTTTTGCTTTGACTGAGCTCATAGCCAGGGTGAGCGAGTTCCCAGGAACTGTGGATCCAAGCTCTACGCACCTGCTCACATGGAGACAAGGGTGTCGCCTTGGAGATATTCCCACCTCTGAATCCCTCTGGTCCGTGTGTGTTCAAGTGCTGTTTTAATAGGAAGACAGAGAAGGAGGGATTTACAAATAAACTAGAGATAGTAAGAGAATGTTCAAGCCTGAGGGTGTTCCAGAATAGGACAGTGAAGAGATAGAAAGTAGTGTTTAGTGCTCGCGGTCTCTCTCTTTTGTGGCTTTAGCTGTGCTTCTGTCAAGAGCACATGTCACTCTCACAAAGAGGATTGGAGATTTAGACCTGGGGACCATTAAGATGAGAAAGCACTTCACCGACTGTGTAGTATAAATGTGTGCGTGGAGCTGCTTCCATTAAAGGCATAAAACAACCTGACAAACAAATGAAATCAAGCAAGCAAACAAAACCAACACTAGATTAAACAAATTCGCTGAAGCAAACTCAAAACAAACAACCAGATCTAACAAATTATGGACACAACAAGTAAACAGAACAAACAATATGAAACAAAAAAACTAAAACAAGACAAAACCGACAAATAGATGAGACCAAGCAAGCAAACAAAACCAACTAGATAAAACAAATTCGCTGAAGCAAACTCAAAACAAACAACCAGATATAACAAACTACAGACCAAACAATATGAAACAAAAAAACTAAAACCAGACAAATAGATGAGACCAAGCAAGCAAACAAACAAAACCAACTATATAAAACAAATTCGCTGAAGCAAACTCAAAACAAACAACCAGATATAACAAACTACAGACCAAACAAGTAAACAGAACAAACAATATGAAACAAAAAAACTAAAACCAGACAAAGCCGACAAACAGATGAGATCAAGCAAGCAATCAAGACAAACCAGGTGAAACAAATAAGCTGAAGCAAACTCAAAACATGGATAAGACAACCAGACATAACATACAAGTCAAAACAAGTAAACAGAACAAACTAGATGAATCAAACAAACAAAATAAAACCAAACAAAACAGCTTGGATAAAACAAGAAAATGAAACCAAGCAAGATAAAATAAACAAAATACAAACTAGATAAAACCAGACAAAATAAACAACCCAAAATGATAAAATTGTCTGTTAACACGGCATTATTGCTATGTGTTCTGTTTGCTTTTTTACCGACCTGCTAAAGTTAAGTTAAAAGCATCCATCCCATCTGATTTTCTGGTCCCTAGATATGGCTTAGTGTTTTTTTATTTATTTATTTACCTATTTATTTATTTATTTATTTTCCTGTCTTCTATGCAAAAATTATAAAATTGCTTAACAACCCACCAATTTCGAAGTATTTATGTTCATAGCACTTGTGTATTCAAAGTCTCTATTAACGAGCATGCCTCCCAATGACAAGGACACAGACTGCATGTCAAAACATAATGTTATTGAGCAGCTGATAGTGTTGTGCACTAGTTATTAGTGCACTATAACTGAATATATTTTCCTGTATACTGTACTTCGTACTAAGAAAAAGCAGGTGGTTGCTGATTGGAGGCAGTAGCTTAGGCTGAAATCCTTTTAAGACCTTATGAAAAAACAGTAGCTGACTGTCTTCAATACCACACACACTAAACATGACACCGTGCATGCAAGACATTAGAAACTATGTAAAATCATTTATCTACATGGTTGTCTATAAATGTGAGAGGCATTTGTCATCTCGTGGTTTCCATGATAATGAATCTCATGCACATTTTGTGGGAGTGCCATTTACTAAACAGAGTGTGACAGACTCATGACACCCCCCTTATGCTCCTCATGTGTGCTAGGCAATTCAGTGCATTAAGGGAATTAGTGTGAGAGGGAGGAGGGGGAGTGGGGGAGTATGCCCTACGTTAGGGGGATAAAATTTACCCACAAAGGTTGCAATATCCGAAATCCTTGTCCTTGTGGGGACATTTGGCCCCTATAAGGAAAAACACTTTTAAATCACAAGCATCCTAATCAAGTGATTGTTTTTGAAAATCAAAAAAAGCAGCATGTTTTTTTCTGATTGTTTTTATAAAAATATTATTATTTAATAAATATTATTATTATTATTATTATAACTGTCCATGCAATGCCCCCATTAAACAGGGACCCTCATCACTTCTCTTACAATTTAGGTTGTAAGATGACAATTGGAACATAATTTTCCTGATTTGTTTTCCTTATTATCTGCAATACAGTACAATACTATATTCATCTCCCATTACAAAAATACTGTATAAGAATTTATTGTCATGGCACTTTGAGATCTACTATACTACTAGTGAATTATCATGTTCAGGTACAATATATTGCTTTTGTCCAGAAAAAAATTTTTTTTTTTTTTTGATAAATCATTTTGCTCCCTCTAGCGACCATGTATGGTCATTTCGAAATCACCCATTTCTCTTTTCACCAGTAGAGGGCTGCATAGACCATTTTAAATGTTTTTATCTCGTTTCATTTTTTTCTGCAATTTACCATATGTTACTACTCTGTCTCTGTATTCAATTCAAAAGCCCAACGAAATATTTAATCAGTCATCAACTGTAATTCTTACACAAAACACAATATAATTATAAATATAATTTACCTATGCCAGCTGCAATAATGAAAGTTTTTGGTGCAAAGATTTTTTTTAGTCACTTTCACTTTTCTCACACATTTTCTTCTGATGACTCAAAGCACATCCTGTTTCACTGGAATAACCAATGAGTTCATGTGGCTTTTATGGCACCATAATTCGTTGAATCTGCAGTTTTTATAGTTATTATGTTTATTTGCATAGCAATAGATTAGATCTAATGGTTATTTCGCTGTTTCATTCCCTAAATTGAATGGAACTTAATTCAGCGAATCGATTCTTTTGAACAGTTTCGATGAACCAGTTCGAAAAACAAACAATCCAACGATCATTTTACGTTCATTGACTGTTAAAAAAAGGTTCTTAATATGCAAGTTACGCCTTCACGCCTTATTGACATTATGATTAGGCTAACTTACATGTTTTAAGACGTTCCAATAAAGCCATCTATAGGTGTTTATTATGTTTTTTTGAAACTCGATGTAACCATAACGTCGCTTAAGAGCATTTGTAACGTTCCCACTTTTTGCTATGAAGTAACATGCTAAGTTCGGAACCGCATAGGCTACTACTCATACTACCTTTACCACAAATTAGTTAGATTAGTATGTTACTTTTTCACGCTAAAAAGATAAATAATCAGTGAGCCTTTGACTCGAGAACCGCTCCTATTCGTATCAGCACAGTTCGGACATGTTAATCGGTTCAAACGGTTCATTGAAAGATCCGAACTGTTCTTTCGCATCGCGGGAATTTCTACCCAGGTTAGATGTTGGAAATTCCCACCGCATCTGGACAAAAGGCTATGTCAGGACAAAGTAAAGAAAGGAAATCGGCACACACATCGGCTGACACAGCTGTAATAAATTCCGACAGAAGCAGGACTAACATTTTTCTTGGTAAGAAAGACTAACATTTACTTTCGTCTATGGTATTTTGTCTGTTATGTTGGGTATGTGGGTCATTTTGTATAGCATCTTAAAGTAGTAAAAGTACTTAATAAAGTGTTTCCCTTTTTGACGAAATTTGATATAACGTACAGTTATGCTACAGGTTATAATCAAATTACACAAGTTTTTTATTATTATTATTATTATTGATAGTATACTTAAGATAATATCATTTACTTCCGGTATCGATAGAAGCGTGGCTAATGTGTGCTTCTGTTTTATGGACACTCCAGTCCTGGACATTCGCAGCGAATCATGCCTGGGATAGGCTTTGTGAAGATCTACTTTATCGGAACCGCGCTATCCCTTCTGGTGGCTCTGTTTGGACTGGTTGATTCAGTCGGGGGTCTGATGTATCCACAAGGATCCGACTGGGCAGACGACAGCTGGACAGAAAAACAATCGCCCGGGTCTCCTCCTTCAAGGACCGCTGCCGCCGCCAACAACAAGCGCATCGGATCGAGATGATCTGGATCTTATCCATTAATTTGTCATGGATTCGGTGGCGAGTCTTTCATTTCACTATTGGATATGTAAAGTAATACACATCGGTGTATTAAGGTTACTGACCTATTATCTAATATGGAATTGCTTCCTCCATTACAAAAGGCTACTGTGCGCTGTGTGAATCATGTGAAATATGAGTCGATATGAAGAACACCATGATATTGTCCACTGGTACTACAAATAAGATATCTATACTTCACCTTTTTTGCTTGTTGTTCTGGTTTCTGCAGAGAACTTTATGAAAAAAAAACACTTGTGGCAGTAATGAGAGGTTGAAATCTTAATATGGTAGCTACATGAACATGCCAGACTGCTGTAAAATATTGAAATCCCCAGTGATCAAATCTATTTTTATGTTTTTAATGTGTTACATCGTTTACGGTTTATGCCTATATGAATAATGACAAATGGAATGGTAAAATAGTTTTTGTTTCTCATAACTAGTAGGCTATACTGACATATTGGCCTACTGTGTTCGCCATGATGAGGCAGATTTGTTTTTATTTTGTTTTTTAAAAATGTTTTCTTTTTTTCTTGCATTTAAGGAGGGTCTGAAAGATATGGAAAATGTGTTACTGAAACTCTGTTTTAACTGACTAAAATACATTCATTAGCACTATTTATCTTTTTTATGCATTAAATATTGGCTAAATTTTAAATATATCTTGTTTGTGTGTACATGACGTGTATTTATAGGCCTGTGTGTGTGTGTGTGTGTGTGTGTACAATAGTGCTGTCAAATTTTACATGTTTGTTTATTGTGTGTTTGTAGTGTGTTGACTATATGTGTGTGTGTGTGTGTGTGTGTGTGTATTATATATATGTTTGTAGATTATCTACAAACATACATATAATACACACACATACATATATATTAAATCCTGAAACAAACTGACCAGGGTCCTGTACCATGATGGTAGTTGAACAAACTCATGGTTACATGATCATTTTCGAGTTGACCAAACCAATCCAACCAGGCTTTGTTGGTACCATGTTGCTGATCTCAACTATCACATCACATGCTGAGAAAGAGTGAAACTGTGATTCATTTCTTGCAAAAGGAGTGCAATTAAAGGAGCGCAAAAAGTTAGTTTTTACAGTTAAGAAAGGTATAGAGAGAATTGAATATTTAAGCTCACATGTAGTCATTTTATAGCTTTATCTATCGATTCTAAAGCAAAGATGATCATCATGGTACCAACAAAGTCTGGTTGGATTGGTTTGGTTTGGTTTTGTCAACTCAAAACTAATCCTGCAACCCTGAGTTTGTTCAACTACCATCGTGGTACAGACCCCAGGTTAGTTGTGAAGCGTAAGTTATTATGGTGATAAACACTACTAAACACTGCCGAAACATATCTAGCTAGCGAGTAGGCTAGCGACCGAAACCGGCTTCATAGGCCCTATGTTATTAGTGAGATCAGTAAATAGAGATGGCTGGAGTGATTGTCTATCGTTGTTTAGGGTTCAGGTTTTCCTGAAATGTCTTTGCAAATCTGAAGTTGCAAACTGGCAGCTTTCAAAAGAACCATGAGGTAGTCTATTGTTTTTGAGCAATGTGATATAGCCAAGCCTTTCCATTAAGACACAGCCCCACTTTCTCTTCAGAGGAAGTCTTTCTATTGGGGGTTTTCCTCCTAATCTGTATTTCTTGTAAGTCATTCTTAGTGTGTAGTGTGAGTTTATCCGTATAGCTTTGGCTTAGTCAGATTTGTCATCATTAGTCATGGCATCATGACAGCTAAAGAACAACATCCAGAAGATTCCTTTAGACTCCAGTGAAGTGAGTATTGTATTCATGTATAACTAAAGATAGCATACAAATTACTAAAAGAAGTGGAATAAAAATAATAGATTAAAACCCCTTCAATAATCTAATGTTTCTACTATAATGTAATGATAATGCCCATTAAGTGCCCACAAGTATGTATGGCAACATACAGGCCACATACTTCAGGGCTGTGTCCAAAATCGCATAATCTCGCTACAGTATGTACTTATATGGAATAAGTACTTTGTTAACACTAAAAAAGTAGCTTATGTTCTATATGGTATGAATATTTGTAGTATGAAAATAATCTAGACGTTTAGACGAAATTACATCACGTTTGTTACATCACTGCCATTCACAAATCCTGTGACCTCATGGGATATGAGTTTCCATCGAATGCACACTCAGAATCTCAGAGGTGGCCATCCGTGTACTTTTTGCCTACTCTTTTATACTGTAAATTTGGACATACCTCTTTTGTTACATACTGTTTTGGGCTTACTATATAGTAGAGAAGTATGTGATTTTGGTTCCAGCCCAGGTATTACACACTTCCTTGATTGTAATGTAGATTTGGAGCAACAGTGCTCTCTTTTGGATAAGTCATGAAAAGAAGTGTACACACAAACTCTCTTAAGGTTCAGTGTTAATACTCTTGTATTATTTCACTTATATCACATTATTTATTTATTTTTGCCTATAATGACAACAACAAAGAATCTAGTGGCTTCTGATTGTCATGGAGAAACTGAATGTCCACCCTGACAGGAAGAGCTAAGAATATCAAGTGCTTGAGTTTCCGCGCAGCCTCACAGATGGAAGTTCCTCTATATGTTATATATTCACTGCTACAGGGGCTGATCATCTCAATTCTGCTCACTTATTGCTATTACTTTAAAATACATCATATAGCAATAATACAATAGAACAATATTAACCATAAGTTGCTTGTATAAAATTGATCTTTATTGTCCACTCACATGGAAAATTAACTTTGGCACCTCTCCCCAAGATGGAAAATTACACAATCCACTTTACAAAAACAGAACTATTAATGCATACAGACATTCACAGTCTTGCTTTTGTTGCCTTATCTGCATTTGTGCCTTGATATTTTTAAGAATAAAATGCAGATGTAGCTAAGATGTATTGTGAGTTGCTATAGGGGAAAAAATGAATTGGTGTAGAAGAGTAAAATACACGGCTCAGTAAAATGTAACTTTTTTTCAATCAAAATTAAACAAACTCAACAAGATCACAATAAAATAATTGTATTATACAATAAACACGTTGCTTGTATTGGTGCAATTTTGCTTAGTTGCTATTAAATTTGCAGTTTTCCTGTAAGAAATTACACTGTAAAGAAATATTGTTGGTTTAACTTAAAAAAGTAAGTAACCTGCTTGCCTTAAAATTTTAAATTGATTGAACTGGAAAAAGTGAGTCAATACAATAAAGGAGATTAATTTAATCATCAGAAACTCAAAATAATAAGTTATCTCAACTAAATAAATTATTTAAGTTGATTTGAAAAAAGAAAAAATGTTGTGATAACAAATCTTGAAAATATTTTTAAGCAAATTTTTAATTTTATAAATCTAAACAAGGATTTGAGCATGTCAAATTTTGCATCTAATTAACATTTGTGCTCATGTATGCATAAGTTAGATAGTTTGGATGTTCAAGCGGCATGAAAAGTCTTGTAAATATTTTAAATACTGAAATTTGCCTATTTTTTACAGACTTTCACAGTTTTGAATGCAAATTTTTTGCTCATGTTCCTCTTTTCCCTATTTATCTCTGTTTACTGGAATTGGACACAAATTGTCACATTGCACAAGTCTTCTCATTGCATTTACACATTACATATGCGTTGTTTTCGCCTCTTCACGATGACTCGCTTGCTTTAGTTCTCAGTTGTAAGTCGTTTTGGATAAAAGCGTCTGCTAAATGACTAATGTAAAATGTAAATGTATTATTATATCATAGAAGTATTATAACTATCACAACTATTTTTTATTTATTTTAATGTATTTAAAATTGTAATTTAATTGATTCAAAAATAGAAATTAAGCTCACATTTTTTTTCCCCCTCCCATCTTTCCCTCTCAATAGAACATTCTGTACTTTTAACATTAAATGGCTTAAGTAGGCCTATATTTGCCTCAACACCTCGCACTTTCACAATTCTGAAAGCAAGCAAAGATCTCATTCCTCTTCTCTCCATTTAGTTCAGTGGTTCGGTCTCATATGATGCTCTCCCTTTCACCCAGTCATGGCGACTGGCGACATTACTGATGTTGTCTTGTCTCTCAGTTTCCTTGTGAGACCAGCACACTGGTCACTGATCCGCAACTAAAGACGCACCGATGGAACACATCTCACCCCTCATTTATAGCTTAGGGCCACATGACTGCTGGCAGAGGGGAGGGGATGTAGTCCACAGCAGGGAGTGGGCCTGCATTCCTGATGCCAGAGAGCATACTTGGCATTCCTGGCTTCTCCTAGTTGCTCTCAATGAGCCATTTGACTGGCGCTGAGGATTTTTCCCCCCACAGTGGCAGAGTCAGCCTCTGACGGATGAGAGTTGCTGCTCGGGGAGAATAGGAGACCATTCATGCCATCCTGAGACTAGAATGATGCCATTGAAATATAGCATGACGTTTAAACGTGCCTCAATTCACTGTGATTTGGGCTGTTTTTGGATATCATAACCATCAAATAACTCGCATAAACGTGTAGAAACACTAACAGAAAAGTACCAAAAAGATCTATATTTGAGTGCAATCTCTCGAATTTTCACAAAATGTGGTGGTGTTGTTGTTTTTTTAATTTTTGTTTTTATAAAAAGAAATATAACATTCGCTGAAATTATTAATTTTTTTTTTTGAAGTTTCACTCTGTCACTCAGGACATAGCACTTTTTCTTTAATAAAATATAGTTTAGCTGCATATTTATAGGCTAAATATGCTATATAACATTATTTTATTCTATCTGTCAGTCATCTTCAAATTATTATTTTTTTTTTAGTAGGCTAAAGTACATTGGCTACCATTCTTTTTGGGATATGGTATCATTGTAAGGCAGTGCATTTTTGGAAATACCTTGAAATAACATGTATATAACATGGTGGTAACACCATCGTATACAATCACATACCATACTACGCTACAGCACTTGAGAATTCTTTCCCTATCTTGTACTGTAAGTAGCCTATACTGTATATGTCTATCAGCACTGTCATTTCCATGGGCAAAATTTAGCAGCGCTCGTTCTCCGTTTCCCGTTACGCTCAATTGTAGGCAGAGCTAGGGAGCCTATGGTGCTGAAACCGAGGCTGTAACGTCATGCTCGACTCTAAACCTCACCCACCCTCCCAGAGGCGAGCAGCTCTTTCACAGGCACAGGCGCAGACGGACTGACTGGCTGGAGCTGGAGCGGATTGTTGTAAGTATCGCATTTGCGCGATATTCTATGGCATTACAGTCGCAACGGCGCGTGTATTGCGCGGGAACTGTGAGGGGATTATAATGTCACTGTTTGATTGATACATTGTAACGGCTGAACGGCGGAATGTTCCAATGTTGCAGAGCAGACCCGGCAAAGGGTTTGCGGAAGAGCAGCTCAGATGTCTAGAATATGGCGGAGCTGGAGTGAAACAATTCAACTCCTTAGATTTACCAGACTCTTTAGGGCGAGAAAAATCGCTGGGAAGTTTGTGTCGAAGCGCGCGAGGTTAACGGCGTTGTGTTGAAGAATGGCGTTTTTTGTTGTTTCATGTCCACGGCAGGGTGGAAGTTATAGCGGAAATGGAAAAGTTGTACGAATGAGTAGTTTAACGAAGCATTGATTATCAGATTCAAACCGTTAAAGCACCATTTTTCGACATGGTTTACGTAAAGAGATGAGTAAGGAGTGTCCGGCATTGTGATAAAAGGCACATTTAGCGCTTCTAGTGCAGTCTTTCCTTCTAGATTTGACTGATTACCGGCCCCGCCTAGTTCTGTTCTGTGCCTCAGTCGAGGAAGATGACTAGTTCATTCAAGAAGAATTGGAGAAAATGAGACTCGGTTTTCTTTCACGTTGGACTGACTGTCAGATCACGGAGTAATACTATGCACTCGTGCTTTTCAGGGTCACGAAAATAATTATTAAAAACACCCATGTTGCATTCCTCTTGGCAGACCAGAAAACATCACTGGGCCCCATAGACTCCTAGTTGGATGTGACATTTTGAATATTGTCCTTTAAGAAGAGATATGAGACTGAAGTCGCTGAAAGAGGTTGTTAAAGAAGATCCTGTTGCTTCTCCATGCATTTTTAATGGCTTGATCTTTAATGACGGGGCTCTTGTGAAATTATAACTGCCTTTCTCCAAAGGTGTCTTTACACAGGCTGCTCTGAGGTGGCTTTTGTGTCTGCTCTGAAGCATGTATAAAAATGTCATGTCAAATAAATAACTAAAATATCCACCGAAGCTACTCTGCATCTTTTGCTGCTTTGCTTCTATGTAATGAAATGCAGCATCAGTGCAGCATTAAAGGGATAGTTCACCTAAAAATTTAAATTCTGTCATTAATTACTCAGTAATACTCACCCTCATGTCATTTTAAACCTGTAAGAGATCAACCGATGGAGACTTAACCACTCAATTCTTATGGAATAGTTTTACAATCTCTTTATGAACTTTTTGAAGCGTCAAACTAATTGGTAATTGCATAGCATGTCAATGGAGGGACAAAAGTCTCTCAGATTTAATCAAAAAGATCTTCGTTTGTGTTTGAAGATGATGAATGAAAGTCTTAAAGAGTTTGGAATGACATGAGGATGAAGACAGAACATTTTTAGGTGAACTAACCCTTTAACGTGCAGCCATTTACTATCCAGTGAATTTTTGTGGGCAAATTCAAAAGTAATCCGGATTTTCACGTGAGTGTTTCCTTTGCAGATTTTACTATGCCGCTGCACTGCTGAACAGAAAGCTACTTGGTTGACAAATGACCTTTTTTTTGCCCATAAAATTTCATAGATAATTTCTCCAAAATTGTCAAAAGTCAATTCAAATGTATTTGTATAGCGCTTTTCACAAGACGTATTATTTCATAGCAGCTTTACAGAATGCACCTTTTTGTGGTATACACTTTCCAGTGTAAAATGGGTTCGTGGAATATCTGTGACACATTGTGCAACTGCTAACCAAGTACATATCATTTCCTGTTTTTGAGCAAACACTTGTCATTCCCAATCATGGAAAATAGACAGCAATATATCTGTCACTGCCCAAGGCAGATAAGTGTATGTCACCCTTACATTTCCTGTCTCAAAACTGTGTTGTCAGTTCACTAACTTTCTGTTACTGTATGAGTTAATGCAGTCATAGATTTGTTGTTGCTTCATTTTTTGTCATTTCTACTTATGTCATCCAATTCTCTGTAATACATGTGATCATAATTTGTACATGTCATAATTCTCAAATTGAGATGCCAAGCTTGTTACAATACCAATTCTTGAGTGCTGCTTGGTCGTTATGACCTACTGGGGTCTGACCCCGATCCTGTCGCTCAGAGCGAGAGGAAGGAAATCCCTGTGATAGTGTGTCCTCTTGGGCACAGAGGAATGCCGGTCTGTTGGCTCTGTTGAAAATAACAAAATAAAGAGATGGACTTCCTTTCGAAGAAGGCCGCCCGCTGTTTGAACACCCTGGGTTCAGTCCTGGAAGAAACTACTTTAGATAGTGCCACCACGTCAGCTTTGATGTGTCGGTTTCAGGTGTATCGCTTTCGTGTAGTAGTTCTTGGTTGTTTTGTATAATTAATTATAGTCTCGATTGTTGCGGTTAACAGTGGTTCTTGCTTTGAGCTGTAGAACATCCCAGCAGCGTTCTTGTGGGAGTCAAACCGTTACCGTATGCAAACATACATGGGGTCCGTCAGGGAAGCAAATATCTCTGACTTTGTAAATGGCAGTTCTAATACAGCTGTCGGGGCTGATTCCTCTGGAGGGCCGTGTCAGAATAACCAGCCTGAATTACCCTCGGTATTTGTCTAGTGTCACTGTATTTAGGGGTCTGTAAACCCTATATGTTCAGATTAATTGTTGATTTTGGGGTTTTTTCAATTTCAGATGCTTAAACTATCTTTTTGAGTCCCTGAAATTGAGTATTGCGAATAGCTACGATGTTAGTAAGCTGTGGTTTCCCACCAAGGCTTTGACATTTGACTAGGAAACAGAATAGCATTTTGAAGCCAGTGGGTAATGAGATGACAAAACATTAACTGCCAGTTGTCGGTAACCGTTTGAGACTTTTAGAGGAACCAACTGAGCAGAAAGGAAAGGAGATGCTCTGGAGAGGAAGAGCATGACAGTGTGGGGAAAAGAAGTCTGTTGGCGTCCCTCAGCAAATTGGACCACTTCCTCTTTAGGCCAAAGGGCCTCATGAAACCTGGTGGCCCTGTCATCCCTTCCTTCCTCCTTTTAAGTCATGTGATTATTGTGCGAGACAGAGAGAATATAAAGATAGCAGCATATGTATGCGTTTGGTTCATATATTATATTTCTTTTTGTTTTAATAGTTCAGTATAAGCTGGCTCTCAGTGTAGAAAACAGAACTGGCCCACAAGCAGTTTCCAAGGGTTACTGAGCTAATGTGGTGTAGCTCAGCTTGACGCTCACGTTTTCTAACGCTAATCCCAAAGCAATTCCACAATCTATTCCCACACATCATTGTCCTCATTTAGGCGTGTAAGCCATGACTGATGACTGTGTCAGCGATTTGTGACTGTGAGAGATTGGGACCTTTTCTGAGTCTATAATTCAGAAATAGACATTACAATGAAGTTTATCATCAAATTGAAATTCGGATATTTGTTATTTTTTTTATGTGCACTGCCATTCAAGATTTGTGGGTCTATATATATATATATATATATATATATATATATGTCAAACGATTAATCGCTTCCAAAATAAAAGTTTGTGTGTGTATATATATATATATATATATATATATAAATATACACTAGGGCTTGGTAATAAATATCGATCTCTCGATATTAATCGATTCTCATTTTTACGAACCGATACCGATTCTTAAATCTCAAGAATCGATTAGTCATTCTGTTTCATTTGAATGAATGGGACATTGTATCTCGGCTGCGCGCATCCAACAAATCGCAATAATCTTTGTCCTTTGGTACTATTGATATGACAAAGTCTCAATTTTCAAATTACGTCCATTTTCTTTAGAAATTCAAGCCGTGGCGTGAGATCGCTCTGGTGCAGCTCAAGAGAAGCAGCAGCGCTGATCTCTTTTCCGGCTTAATAATACCAGTCACAGCGCGAAATAAACATGAATGAGCATCTGAAAGTGTGTTAAAGATAGAGTACAACTTATCGAAATCCGTATCATGTCACATTGATTCCCTCAATCAGCGTTTCAACCGTGGAAAGACGTCAGTTACAGCTTGTAATCAATGTATCATCATATTTACCTCAGAAAACCCACATAAACTCGTTAGTCAGCTAGAAAAAATAACACCAGAGAGGAGCATTTTGCTAAATATATACACCATATTGCATATGCATTATAATCTTAATGTTCTTCAATATTAAATGCATATTTGAATAAATCTGGCAAGTTTTTATGACAGCCACCATTTAAATGTTTATATTTCATTATATAATCTTCTTATTATAAAAATAAATAAAAGTGTAATTTAAGTGTTTGTATTGCTACAAAACAATGAAGCCTATTGGCTACAACTAGACTCCCATAGTTTACAGCATTTTAGAGATTTGATTCCCTAGAGAAAAATGGCCATTTATTGTAACTGATATCCAAAATAATCGATATCGAATCGTAATCGAAATCGAATCGAATTGCAAGCTTGTGAATCGAAATCGAATCGAATTGTGAAATTTGTCTCAATACCCAGCCCTAATATACACACACATGC
Organism: Pimephales promelas; assembly: GCF_016745375.1. The sequence goes on from NW_024121144.1 coordinate 11,952,442, forward strand.
TTGTATATATTTAAGAAATATTTTCATGTATATACTGTATATACATTTATATATAATTTATATTATATATAAATATAAATATTTTAGATATAAATAATATTTTTTTCTTAAATATACATGCATGTGTGTGTATTTATATTTATATATATATATATACAAAATAATTATACACCGTGCACCCACATATATTATGTAAACACAAACTTTTATTTTGGACTTTTAACTTTTAATTAATCGTTTGACAGCCCATATATATATATATGTATATATATATGTGTGTGTGTAATATATTGAAAATTGAAAAAGTTTTCCTTTTTTTCATTTTTAGCTTACTGTATTTTTGATCGAATAACTGCAGTCGTGTAAGAGACTTCTTATAAAACATAGAAACCTCAAACTTGAACAGTAAGTGTATGTTACTTTTAAAGCGTTTCATGATTTCAGGCACTAGTACTGCTCTTTTTTTTGTTGTTGCTTTTTTCTCTTGTTAGTTAAAAGGATTGTTTTTGAGCATTGAAATGTACAGTTTGAAAAAACTCAGAACTGATTACCAGCTCTGGTGACATTTTTATTTTTTAGTATAGAAGTTTATATATGATAAATGTCTTGTGTCACAAGGTCAATAAATAACAGCTTAAATAAAGAAATATGAGTCAATAAAAAAAGCCTACAAATGTTAGATCTCTCACCCATCCGTTATGATGATGGCAGTGGCTCCATGTGTTATAGGCAGAGACCTATTTAGAAATGTTCAATGAAATAGTTTGAGCAACAAGTTCATGAAGTGGATTGCTGATTTGTCTTCAGAGTATAATATGTGTGTAAATGCATCCCTGGGGTCTATATGCTGTAGTCAGTCAGACGTCAGATGCCCTGCCATGTGTTGACATTTGACACTAGAGGTTGGGCTGAGTTCTCATTGATCTCGTCTCCCGTTGTTCCTTTTCCTTCCATAATCTACCTCCCGACTCGTTGTTTTCCAGTCTCTAAGCGGCTTACTGGTTCAAGCATTAGAAATTGTGTTATTGCCTTAGTCTTGGTGACAATGTTTTGACAGGGGATGTTTGACACCCCTGCCCTTTGAGCCAGTGTTCGTAATTGTTCTGGGCGTCAGTTGCCTTGTAGTTTAGTGTAACCACATCAGGAGTGCGGGGAAAGCTGCTTTGACAGCAATGCTAGTGCTGCTGATCTTTTTGTGTAAACGTTTTAAACAATAGTTTGCAGTTTTTATTTAGCCTGCCACCCAAACCTATATGGCTTTCTTTCTTCCTTGACACACAAAAGGACATGTGTTACAGTTCACGCTGCTCTTTTCCATGATGAAAGTGCACCAAAAATATCAATAAATGAGGAACTGGCTGAAAAACAATTTTGCGCAAATGCAAATTGCATAAATGAGATTTGAGAGCTATGACGAAAGGCAAAATTAAAATTTCAGTCTGTTCATTCCAAAGCTTTCAAATGGCTTCAGAAGACTTGGAATATAATGCGTGGATCCCCATCCACTTTTATTTTATGGAAAAGAGCAGCATGAACATCATGCATAACATCTCATCTCTTTTTTTTTTAGTCTGCAATAGAAGAAAATGATTTTGGAATGAGATGAGGGGGAGTAAATGGTGACACAGTTTTCATTTTCTGTTTCTGTGAACAGAATTTGAGACCGCACTGGTTGAGAGGATGTGAGAAAAAGAACAAATGTTCACTAAGTCATTTTAGATGCTTTCTCAGCAGAGCCCTCACCGATTTGTCGCATCAGAAGCAAACGACTGATTGTGAAACCATGATTGCTACTCTGTTTGTTTTCACTCATTCTCTTTGACAGCCTTGTAACCTAGGTGAGTTGATTGACTTGCAAATAACATGTTGGGATTCAACATGGACAGGTCCAGTAAAAACTACTTAATTTGCCAAAACAAACGCATTTTCTATGTGTACATGGGCCCTGAGGACACTTTTCAAGCTGTTTTTAATGTTGATGTTTAGCATGCTAGAGTTGTAAGCCCTTACATGGGCTCGATCATCATCAACATCAGTGTTTTGTCATTCATAATCATTGCTCCATAATGAGTCTTTTGTGTATTAGTACTAGGTCTTAGTTCTGATAGGTAATTTGGTACCATTAGATTTCTTTTGAACTGGCTGAAAAACAATTAATAGCAAGCCAGACTGATTCTACGTAATTGCCGTGAAAACTGTACCTTTTATTTAAGTCTGTCTCTAACGTAATGGCCATTGTGTTTGTTCCTAGAGATGATTGCATGGTTTCATCAAAATTTGAGTTTGAAAAAGACAACAAATACAGTGTTTGTTTTCGTCCCTGCTGTGGTTTGTGTTAATTACAGACAAGAGACCAGTTTATGTAGTCATTACCACTAGACTGTGTTGCTTTGACACAGATTTTCTGCGGGCTATGAGTTGCTATGCTAAATTTGCCAGAGCTTTGATAGCGTGTCTGTAGTCAGCTGCTAGCTGAGGTGCTAATAAATTTGCTGGCTGGTTATTGGCTCCATCCTGACTGGAACAGCCGCACCTTTGGTTCTCAGCGTTTCTCAAGTCTGGCGTATCTCTCACATGTAGCCTTATCCGCCACAACTGGGGTTCAATTCTGCATGAGGTTGTTTCACTTTGTGGCGAATAATTGTTGTCATTCATTTTTACTGGCTGGTTCTAAATGCCGATAGTTATTTTTATGTTATGGCAGATATAATATATATCTTTTTTTTTTTTTGTCTAAAACGCAAACTAAAATCAATCATTTCAATTCTACAAAACTACGGTGTTGGTTGGTGTTTTTAACAATTAACTTGGTGTGTTAGATGATGGCATAATTTAATGGAAAATATGGGAAATGTATATCCAACATTGACCAATGTCGATAAAAAATCTTGAATATTATCTGATAAACAATATGATACTGATGTATTGTGCATTTTATAACCAAACAAATCCACATGAAGTGAAAAATAGGGGTCAAATTACATTGTTTTTTTCAATAACTGATGCCAAAACCCATATCAAAAGTGACTGATTAAAATAATACGATAAAATTAACTCTTCACCAAATGCTGACCCAATGAAACTCAAAATTTAAATCATAAATGGGTTGATTAGTAGTTGTAATATAACATGATAATGTTGGTGACTAAATATTGGGCGATTAATCGATTTTCTAATAGTATAAATATCTTTATGGATTTGTGCTTCTAGTTTTCCTAAAAATCGTTCACACAGAACGTGTTTTTGCATTAAACTGCACTGATTTTCCATTGTTTTTCTATGTAAACCTTATAGACGGACATGTTTGACCGCGAGGTCACGCCTCACGGCTTTTGTCTTGTGCGTGACATGCGGCGCACAAGTTAACTTTTTAACTTTTTTTTAAAAAAAATGCACCTCAAGTCAAGAGCTTGCTTTTTTCTGTTCCATGACCTCCGTCTTGTGTTTTTAAATGGATTCTGTGTGAATGGTTCCTTTGAAGTCCGTAAGTCTTTGTCTTCTGCTGCAGATTTTTCTAGAAATGTTACAAGTTAGCCTAAATGTTTAAACAGACATCAAAATGCGCATTACGTTTGTGTGTTACCACTTACTGAGAGAAGTGATTCCTGCTAAAAACCCTGCAAAAGCTTCAAGAGTTTCTTTTATTTATGGCATTGTAGTGAAGAGATTTTGCTCAAAGGAACCCACTGCAGGGAAAAAAAAGATAGTATGATCGCCTGAATGATGGGTTTCGTCTGGGCACTTGTCTTCAGGGACATGGAAACACTTAGATGGAACCTGCAACACAAAGCCCAGCTTAAAGGATTCCAAGGACTCTTTAATCACAGGGGATATTGACTGGTTTCTCTGCGTTTATGTTGCTTATGGCAGTTTAGGGAGGCCTTACACATGAGTAGGAGACCAGATCTAAGTCAGGGTCAGAGGTCAGGCTTTGGGCCTCCTCTGTTTATGGGGTTACAGGTCATGGTAGAGACCCATAGAGCCATTTATACTTAACCTCCTTTAAATAATCTAATAGATTGTGGGAAATTTAAAATTTGGCAAGGATGGTGTTGAAGGCTGGTTTTATAGTCTTTATGGAGTAACTACGCCTCTTTTCAGAGACTAAATTAAAGCATTCAAGTCACAGACACATGAAGTCATCATATTTTCAATTCCAGAGGTGCTAAGGGCACAGAAATTACAAGCTTTGCATTTAAAGAATAGGTAGAGAAAAGTAGAACACATGATTTGGAGAGGTTTTAGTTAGTTTTGAGAAGCAGCATCATTAAAGATGTGACTTTTCATGTCGCAAAACCAGACGCAATGTAATGTCCGTAGACGTTCAGTTTGGGTTCCTTGTGATCCCAACTGGATTGGAAATTGTCACTGAATCCATATTTTTGGCCCAAGCCCTGAAAGGGCGAAGGCCTTATTGTTTTCCTTAGGATAATTAAAAAAAAAATGTTCTATCGAATATTCAGGCACTTTTGGGGCCCTTAACATGCTCAAAAACTCTTGAAACTTTGCACATGGGTCAGAACCCGCGGCCGAAGCTGGTACCCAGCCGTGGCAGGGGGGCTCGACAGCGCCCCTGCAAAGGGCTCTGAAAACTTGGTCCATAAATCCAACGCGCTTGCATGTAATAATATGAAACCGCCACCCTGGTGCCCACCGGCTTGGGCCCGTCGTCGCTGCTCGCAGCTATATTATTTTTTCATATTATTATCCACATTATTATATATTGTTTAATTTCGATTCATATTTTTGTTTACTTTTGTATTTCAGTAATACAAAATATATATAAAAATATAGAAAATGTTGAGCCTTGGTATATTGTAGCAACATTACAGTGTAGCTGCATTTCCCTTTAAAATGTGGGCTTGATTATAGATTCCCTTGTAGATTTGTTATTTGGCTAATCCAGTCTGCTACTCTAATTGGTAGCTGTGTGCTCAGGCCAGTTGATCTTTTGTGTGGCTTTCTAAATAGACGTCCTTAAACAGCTCTGTGGATTTTAAATGAATCCCAGCATCTTCACATAGACTGTTTAGTGCCCTACTGTAGAGCTCTCGTGTATGTGCGCGACCCATTCATGTGTATATGAGTCTCTCTGTTTGCGCATTTGCACTTCTTTTGAACGGCAATCTCTTTTATGTTTTAAGTTGCATTTTTTTCCAGCTCCAATGAGTAGCACGCTCATTTCTCCGAGAGATGTGCGCACGCGCACGTTTGTTTGCATACGAGACTTAGCTTATTTGTACGATGCCTCACGCCACGATTTACCTCCCGCTTGCCTCTCTTGACGAAATCTCAGTTGACTTTTCCTACGGAGTGACGTTCAGACTCCCTCCGATGAATCCCGTG